>JAIMZG010001559.1:0-29491 GCA_020466075.1 Colletotrichum coccodes
CAACAACAGCAGCAGCAGCCGCAGCAGCCGCAGCAGCCGCCTGCGAGCGGCGTCCCAGGCCCAACCGGCCGCCGGCTTCACATTGCGCATAGGAGAAGCCCCTCCGAGCTGACTCCGTTGATGAGCATGTTTGCCAACCCGGGTAGTAAGTCGGCTGAGAAACCCCCCTTTCCATCTTTCCCAATCTTCCCTCGAGCTTCCATCTACTGCCTGCTGCCCGTCGTCACCCGTTTCATCGTCCTCAAGACCATCAATGATGCTGACAATGTGTCTTCTCTGCAGTGGAACAGCTAGCTATTCAGCAGCAGATTGAGCTTTTGCAGCAACAGCAGCAACAGATCCAAGCTACTCAGCAACAATACATGAACATGGGAATGATGCCCCCCACGCAGCAGCTCGGCCCTGGTGGTGCTTTCAATCCCCTGCAGCCAGGTATGGCGCCCCAGGGCGCCTTCCAGTTCCCCCAACAGCTTCCGCAGCAGAATGTCTCCATGGGAGGACCCCCTACCCAGCCAATGTCACATCGCCGTAATCAGTCGGCACTTCCCAACATGGGAATGGGCCCGCCTCCCGCTCCCTCTTCAGGTGCCTCCGGCTCGAACTTCAACAACGATGCCCCTGGCGGCGCTCCCGGCAGGGAAAACGCCGGTGGTCGTGGAGGTCGCGGCGGTGGCGCTGGAGGTGGCCACCAGCGACGTCACTCTCTGGCGCTTGCCGATGCGAAGAAGGCTGCAGAAATTGCCCAGCAGAAGCGTACAACATCGGGCTTCCAGTTCCCCATGTCCGGACCTTCCAACGAGGCCGCCGCCGATGGTGGCGCCTCCGCCCCCGCCCCCGCTCCGGCCCAACCCGAGGCCCCAATTGCCCAGGGTACCAGCGCTGGTCGTGGACGTGGCGGGCATGGCCGCAGCCAGAGCATGGCTGTCAACGGCCGTGGTGGTGGCGGCGCAGGCCGTGGCGGTTTCTCTGGCGACTCTAACCAGAACGACTTCGGTCGCCGAGGCAGCGCGACCGGCGGTGGTCACGCCCGAACCGGTTCTCGCAACTTTGACGGCAACTGGCGCAACCAGGGCGGCAACCAGGGTCAGGACCAAGGCGGCTTCCAGCCGGGTCACCGCACTCGTGGCTCTGTCAACCAGTCCATCTCCGCCATTGGGGCGTTCCAATACCCCGGCCAGCCTCAGCTGATGCAGATGCCCGGCTCGATGCTCCCCATGGGCATGTACCCCGGTCAGCAGCTTAACCCCATGCAGATCCAGCAGCTGCAGGCTCTACAGGCTGCCCAAATGAATGGTCAGCAGTTTGTCGGTCTCCAGGGTGGCCAACATGCTGGCCAGCTTGGTGGAAACCAGCAGCAGCAACAGCAGAGAAAGACCCTCTTCACTCCTTATCTACCCCAGGCTACCCTTCCGGCTCTTCTCGGCGACGGACAGCTCGTGTCTGGTATCCTTCGCGTGAACAAGAAGAACCGCAGCGACGCCTACGTCTCTACCCAGGACGGCTTGCTCGATGCGGATATCTTTATCTGCGGTAGCAAGGACCGCAACCGTGCCCTTGAGGGTGATCTCGTCGCCGTCGAGCTGCTCGATGTCGACGAAGTTTGGTCGCAGAAGCGCGAGAAGGAAGAGAAGAAGAAGCGCAAGGACATCACCGACACCCGTTCTGGATCCACCAACGGGCAGAGCCAGTCATCCGGTAACAACGATGACAACACTCAGCAAGAGGGCGGTATCCGCCGACGGGGCAGTCTGCGCCAGCGCCCCACCCAGAAGAAGAATGACGATGTCGAAGTTGAAGGCCAAAGCTTGCTTCTCGTCGAGGAAGAGGAGATCAATGATGAGGCCAAGCCCCTCTACGCCGGCCACATTGTGGCTGTTATCGAACGCGTCGCCGGCCAGATGTTCTCGGGCAACCTCGGCCTGCTCCGGCCTAGCAGCCAAGCTACCAAGGAGAAGCAGGAGGCCGAGAGAGCCGCCAGAGATGGTGGTAACAACCGTCACCACGACAACCGCTCTCAGGAGAAGCCCAAGATCGTTTGGTTCAAGCCCACCGACAAGCGCGTGCCGCTCATCGCCATTCCTACGGAGCAGGCGCCCCGTGACTTCGTCGAGAAGCATCAGGACTACGCTGATCGCATATTCGTGGCCTGCATAAAGCGCTGGCCGATCACTTCTCTTCACCCTTTCGGTACTCTCGTCGAGCAGTTGGGCCGTATGGGCGACCTCAAGGTGGAGACTGACGCTCTTCTGCGCGACAACAACTTTTCTTCCGACGAATTTTCCGAGGCTGTTTTGCGTAGTGTCGGTCTGCAGGATTGGTCTCTCGCTAAGGAGGATGAGGCTGCTCTGGCTACCCGACGGGACTTCCGTGACGAGAAGGTCGTTACGCTCGACCTCAACGGCTCTCCTGAGCTTGCCAACGCCATTCACATCAAGACTCAGCCTGACGGCAAGATTGACATTGGAATTCACATTCCGGACGTCACCCACTTTGTCAAACCCAACTCGCTCGTCGATCGTGAGGCTAAGAAGCGCGGCACTGCTGTTCACTTGGTCAACCGGACCTGCGCTCTGCTTCCTCCCAAGATTGGCGGAGAGGTTTGCTCTCTGGCTCCTGGCGAAGAGCGCCTCGCTGTCAGTGTGCTTTTCCGCGTCAACCCTCACAACGGCTCCGTTGCCGAGGGCGATGCCTGGGTCGGCAAGAGTATTATCAAGAGTACTGCCAAGATTACCATTGAGGAGATTGACGCCGCTCTGAACGGTCAGGCTGACTGGAAGCACGAGTCTATTCAGCTGAAGGATGTCCAGATTCTCAACGTAAGCACCCCTGACCATGATGATTTCGCGAGGATTGCACTGACATGTCACAGGCTGTCGCTCAAAAGTTCACCGAGGCCCGTCTCGGTGCTGGCGGCGAACCCATTGCGCCTCTCAGACTCCTGCAGCAGCTCGATGATGAGAACATTCCCATCAAGCACAACATCTTTGATTCGACCCCCGCGACTGAGCTCGTTGAGGAGCTCATGCACAAGGCCAACACCTTCGTTGCCCAGCGCCTTGCTCAGGCTCTGCCGGAGAAGGCCCTTCTCCGCAGGCAAGGCCCGCCCACGCGCGGCGCCTGCAGACCTTCGCCGATCGCATGAACGCGATCGGTTACGACGTCGAGACGTCCGGCAGCGGCAGCTTGCACAACAGCCTTTTCAAGGTTGACGATGCTGACGTTCGCAAGGGAATGGAGACACTTGTCCTGAAGTCGATGCAGCGTGCCAAGTACTTCATTGCTGGCAAGACGGCCAAGCAGCTGTGGCCTCACTATGCCCTTAACCTGCCTTTGTACACTCATTTCACTAGCCCCACCCGGCGCTATGCTGACATCATCGTCCACCGTCAACTCGAGGCTGCTCTCTCTGAGGGCAAGATTGAGTACACGGAGGACCTGGAGAACCTCGTCAAGACCATTGAGTCTTGCAACACTAAGAAGGACTCGGCGCAGAACGCCCAGGAGCAGAGTATTCACATCGAGTCCTGCCGTGAGATGGACAAGAAGCGCCAGGAAGTCAACGGCGACCTCATTACTGAAGGCATCGTCCTTTGCGTGTACGAGTCGGCCTTTGACGTTCTCATCCCGGAGTGGGGCTTCGAGAAGCGTGTGCACTGTGACCAGTTGCCTCTCAAGAAGGCCGAGTTCAGAAAGGAGAAGAGAGTGCTCGAGCTCTACTGGGAGAAGGGCGTACCAAGCTCCGCCTACGTACCTGAGGACGAGCGCCCCAAGGCAGCCGCGTCTGTTAGAAACGCCAACGCCATGGCTGCCGCCCGTCAAGCGGAAGCCGCGGAGCGCGCCAAGAAGGAGAGAGAGGAGGCGGCTCGCAAGCAGACGGAGACCGGCACCATTTCCACCGACGATGTCGATGCGCTCTTCGACGACGATGATGACAACGCGTCGGACATTACCGAGGCCATGGCTGGCGCTTCGTTGGCTGAAAGGCCCACGCAAAGCGTCCCCGGTTCGCCGACTCGATCTGGTGCCAAGCCTCTGCAGCGTACCAGATCCGACTCCAAGGTCCCAGCGCCTGAGGCTCCCGAGACCCGTCTGTCGAACAAGGAGAAGTACCTCAAGCTCTTCAAGCTGCGTGAGGAGGGAGGCGAGTACATCCAAGACGTCACGGAGATGGCCAGGGTTCCTGTGATTCTCAAGACCGACCTCTCCAAGAGCCCACCGTAAGTCAACATCCACCATCGATGTTCTGAGATTTGTACTAAGATGACGCAGTTGCTTGACGATTCGTTCTTTGAACCCCTACGCTCTGTAAAATGATCTCTTGATATACGGCATCCACTGCAGGACACAAATTGGCCACGTCCACGGGGCAAACGAGCACATGGTGCGCCTTGTGGAGTGAGTACATCATGAATGATGTAGAAAAGTTTGGGTGAGAGATGAGACGATACATCGTGGTTGGAAGGGGGTAATAGGAAGTTATCTTCGTCCCTGGATGAGTCATTTAGCACAAAGGTCGGAAGCTGGGAGGGAGACGGAGGATGAAATAGTAGAGATAGCGTCTATCAGTTAGTAAAATGACACATCCAATTGCACCTCTGGACGCGCAGTTAGACCTTGGTCGGTGAAGGGATCGCGTAGGCATAATGAGCGCAATGAAGGCGGCAGAGTATGACGAGCCACGCACAAGATTATACGTATTTCACGAGCAACATGACGGCCCTAGCGCCGCGTTGCAGAGTCAGCGGGGTTCGACTACTTTGGTGAGTGGTCCCTTGGGGGAAGGAGGCGGCAGAGTTTCAGCTGCGGTGGTTGACATTAGAGCCGGTTTGGAATTCTGACGTGACGACTTGTGTCGGGAATCGAATCCGGAGGGCGACCCTGGGAGGGGCTCTCTTTTAGTGGACCGGATACTCAGGGCAGGGGTGGAACTGTGAGGCACCTGGGCAAAGAAGGCAAGTCCAAGACTGCCCTGGTGGTCACGGGAGCGGAAGAGGGCGTTCGCCGTGACGGTGGGAAGTGAGTGACATCTTGGCTTATGGGAAGACTCCCGTTCCCAGTCTAATCATGCTTACTGCTTGCTCTCTCTGCCTTTATTGCCTCGGTGGAAGCAAAACGCTCCCGATGCAGAGGTGTACATGCCCCCCCCCCCCCAGTCAGTGTAGCAACGCTGGCCCCTTCTCCGAGTTCCATGACGGGGATCTGCAACGAGTCCAAAGTTCAGATTACCTGATGTTCAGTGAGATCTACGCGGCGATCGCCAGGGGAGTGAAGCGTGCCTTCGTCCGGTTGAAGCAGCAAGGGCCGGCGTGATCGTCAATTTCAATTCAGATAGAGTGGAAGATCTTCCTCTGACAAGCGCAGAATAGGGGAAGGCATTCAAAAGCACCGGTCAAAGCCGTCGCCGGGTGGTGGTGGTGGTGGTAGTTCCGACTCCGGCTCCGTATTTTTCGTTTGTACGGTAGTAGGGCTTGTCAAAGGCCTCTTTCAAACTAGTGTCCGACGACGCGGCATTGGAAGGCGCAGCACGCTACTTACCGAGATGCCAGGCGTTGAGAAGGATGGGTTGCCTCTGTTCGTTTCTTCCCGAGCCGAACGTGGTCAAACCTTCTGCGGGGCGAAAAACAAGTTGTTTCCAACGGCATGGACGGAATGGTTAGCTGCCCGAGGGAGATATTGGGGGTGGGCAGCAGCGCGGGCGCTGCGAGGGTCTTCCGTGTGGGAAGTGTTCAATAGCATGAGGAGAGAGGCAACGAGAACGGATGAAGAGAAAAGTGTTGCGGTAGCGTCAGGCTCGCGCATGTGGTACGCAACTGGTGCAAGAGCCCGGAGTCATGATGTCGTACTGGCCGGACTGGAGGAGGGACTGGGACCATGGCTCGAGTTCGAAAGATTAGTAACAGGGTTGAGCTTGCGAAGAAGGCAGTTTCTCGGATCTTTCCTTCGTCAGAGGCGGTGGGTAACGGGAAGAAGGCGTGGCTCCCGCACGACTCGGGTCACGGGTAGACGCAATGGGAGCCTGCTTTAAGTCGACCTAGACGGGCGCTGGATGAGAAAGGCAGGATCGGCTTTTTTGCCCTCAGGCTGGAGGATGAGTAGTTGGGACGAAAGAGCTGATTCAGAACTTGGGAAGGCTTTTGAAACGGGTTAAAAGCCCTGCAAGGCCTTGGCTCACCGAAACAAGGTGGATGAGGAAGAGTCTCTGTGAGGTTAGCGGCCATCCGGTGTCGCGTCGTTAGGACGGACTAAAAAGACAGAGAGGGGGAGAGAGAGTATGAAAAAAGTGAAGACAGAGTTGAGACTTGCTTCCTCTGGCCGGATGAATGGACGACGCGGTAAGGGAGCATATTTTGGCCGAGCTGTGGGATGCCACCCAGGAATTCCCGAGCCTGATGTCACTTAGTCTCCGGCGAGGCAGCGTTGAGATGCTTGAGGTGTTCCATAGCCGATATGCTTAAGTGGCTAGTGTACTGAGGCGGTCTGTAAGTAGCACGAGGCCGGAAAGCTGGCTGGCTGGCTGACTACCTTATGGGGCGAAGAGGTCAGTGCTCTGGGTTGCAAAATCGCACTCGTGTTGCGGGCCTGGGGACTGGGACGGTCGTTCTGTCAGCGAATTTCCTGGCGGCGTCAGGCTGAGAAGCCCAACCTGGGTCCTTTCACGGTCGTTTCCGCTGAAGCCAAATCGTTAAGGTGTCCCAACAGTCCGTTTCCAAGGCCCAGCCAGGCCAGGCTGCAGGGCCAGATTCGACCCTCGAGTCAGCCTACGTTGTTTCCCTTTCCATTGCTGGGCCAGATAGAGGAGACCGTTCGTAGGTCAGTGCTCCTGCTGTCAATATCATCAACAAAGATAGACGAGGCAAGAGGAGCAGCCATTTGCAGAAGCGGCTCGCAGATCATCTGCCTGGACTCATGGTGCGTGACATCCTGGGTGGCGGCGACCGGAAGATCTGCGTCCCTTAATTCCATCTGGCACAGTCGGCAACGTCAGAGGACGTCGGTGGTTGTGGAAATGAGATCTGTCTCCGTGTTGCAGGGTGGCGGCAGTATACCGCGCCGGGGGCTTGGATAAATGCAGGCGGCTCGCCCAGGACCGCAGACCAGTCGGATGGGGAACTGTGAGTGATTGTCTGGTCTTGGTATTATGGGATGGACGGGAACGAGAAACCGGTAAGGAAAGGTGAATAAAGGCTGACCATGAAGCGAGGTTGAGGAATGGAAAGGGACGTTACCGAGAGAACGTTCCTGCAGATGGGAGACCGACGCACCGCGCTAAGCCCGGCGAGGGGGTCTACCAGCAAGGGCTCCACCTGGCAGACGACCAATCATGTGTAACGGACAGCGGTGGTGACAGGAGGGTCCGGGGGTCCACGGGCCAGGGTTTCCGACGTGGGAGACGTATCACATTGGTTTCGGTCAACGGCCCGTTCGTGACCCGGGTTGACCTCGAGTCTTGGCCGGGGGTCACGATGCAACAAAGTTGGCTCGGCTGCAATGCCAAACCGCGGCGAGCCGGGGGGGGCTTTGGGTGCATTCCCTCCTTCTGCGTCGTCCTCGAGAACCTTCAGAAACCTCTTCGTCTTCCCCCCAAGCGCACCCGGTGGGGCCACTGCCCGCAGGACCCTTGCATATACAAAGTCATCGGGCAAAAAAAAGAAGCGCAAAAACAAGCTCGGCAGGGGTCGCTGCAGTATCTGGAAACGGGCTTCATCCCAATTGAGGCGTCGAGCAAGTCCCCTGCCCAATCCCATCTTTCCCCCCTTCTTTATTCGGATCGGACTCTGTGATTGGTTCTTTGGCCGCGCGAGTCTCTACCGATTCGCTGAGCTTGTTTGGACCGCAGCGAAACGAAACATGCGAAGCACTCCATACTCCTGGTCCACACACTTGAACAGTCCTCCTGCCTCGCCGTGCCTCTCACCTACGCGTGTGCAACAGTAGCCAAGCAGCCAAGCAGCCAAGCAGCCAATCCATCGACCCCGTACCCGGACCGAGCAGGAGGAGGAAGGGAAGGGAAGGCTTGCTGCCATCTGAACTTTCGCCCATGTTCTCCTACCATGCACCCCCCCTTGACGCCATTCGCAAGGGGTACCATCCTCCACGAGACTGCTTGTCCGCTAGATCCCCCTTCCCGTCTTCCTTGACACACGCTGCGTGCGCACACGCTGCAGTCGTTGCCCTTGGCTCTTCCTCAGTACCAGCACAACCACCAGACGCAGGCTCCTGCTTACTGTACCCTGCACCCCTGTCGGATCTGAAGCTGCGCGGTCGAGCGTAATCTTTGCTACCCGCATTGTGGGCTCCCGTGTGAACCGACGACGGAAAGAAAGCTAGCCGCAGACAATCCCCGGCAAGGACCCAAGCCTATCCGACCCCCTCCCGAGTTGCAGAACCTGAGAACGGCCATGCGTGTTGGAAGGCGAGGTACGCCCATTGACGAGGAGGGTCGGCAGCGATACTGACCGAAGCCAATCTTCTTTATTGCCCGCTTGTTTCCCACCTTCGACCGTTTGATCTCTCCCTGCTTCCCTTCTTCTCTTCATCCCGTTCACTGTGTGTCAATTTCTTCCATCTTCCAAAAGCGCTGGTCTGCTTTCCCTGGGTCCACCGGTTTTGCTTACACTCCCTACGAGACCTCGTACTACGAACTGTCACTCCCTCGGACGACGTTCTTAATTATTCTTGTAATCTTTCACTTCATCGACCGTCCCAGGTGGCACCGATCGACGACACTTTTTCAACACCCTACCGCCCGATACTCTGTCCCCGGAAAACAGCCGATCGAAAAGAAAAGGAAAGATTAAGAGGAGCAAAGCTGCAAGGAACCACACAACTTAATCGACAATGCCTTCCGCAATGAAGACCGCACTCGTCGCCTGCCTGGCCGCAGTGGCCGCCGCCGCCCCCCTCGGGCCCAAGTTGAACGCCGAGCAGATGAAGATCTACGACCTGGCCAAGAGGCAACAGGCTGGAGCTGGCGCTGCTGGATTGACGGATATCGATATTCTGCAATTGTGAGTTTGGAAAAGCCAGCAATGGATCAGGTCGGACCGGGTCACTAACAACAAACCCACAGCGCTCTTACCTTGGAATGGCTCGAGGGAACCTTCTACCAACAAGGCTTCCTGAAGTTTCCCGCACAGGACTTCCAGGCCCTCGGTCTGTCCCAGGAGCAAGTCAACGACCTGCAACAAGTTGGTGCCACTGAGTTGTCGCACGTTTCTCTCTTGCAATCTGCCATCGCCCAGGCCGGCACCCAGCCCGTCCAGCCCTGCCAATACAACTTCGGCTTCACGAACGCTGCCGGCATGGTCCAGACTGCCGCCATCCTCGAGAACGTTGGCGTTTCCGCCTACCTCGGCGCCGCTCCTCTCATCAAGGACAAGGCCATCCTCGGCACTGCTGGCTCCATCCTCACCATCGAGGCTCGCCACCAGACCTTCATCCGCGGCGCCTCCAAGCAGATTTCCATCCCCCAGGCTTTCGACGCCCCTCTCGGCGTCCGCGCCGTCTTCTCCCTGGCCGCTCCCTTCATCACCTCCTGCCCTCAAGGCTCCAACCTGGCTCTGCAAGCCTTCCCCAAGTTGACCATGACCGCCCCCGCCAACCCCTCCGCCGTCGCTGTCGGGGCTCCCATAATGCTCCAGTCCGATGCTGCTCCCCAAGCTCAGGCCTGCGCTTTCACCACTGGTGGCATCCAGCCCGGCGGAACCGCCTTCACCCCCTTCAACCCTCAACAGGGCTGCGTCGTCCCCCAAGGTCTGAGCGGTGTCGTCTACCTCTCCCTCACGAGCCAGGCCCCGATGGCTGGCACGCTCACCGATGAGATCATTGTGGCTGGCCCCATGGTGCTTACTATCTCATAAGCGCATCCCGTGAGTCGGGGTACGTGGTCACCCAGAGTGGGTGGCCGAAAAGGACGTGACGGGTGTGCGTTGATTAATATCGAGGGGTCACAAAAAGATCAAAAGGAGGAACAAGCGCATGGTACCTCGCTTTACGACAACGGAAGTTGGGATAGTCAAGAGCAAATTCAGCCAGTTTTCGAAAATGTCGACCTTCTTTTTTTTCCCTTTCTGACTCTTCACTCCCTCAAACCCCCCATCCGACCGACAAAAAAGCATTTCACTTCTCTGGCTGAATAGATGGCCTGTATATATGATGGTCATATTATATATATTCCCAACGGGGTTTCAGGAGTCGAGTCGAAGACTCATGTATTGTTTAACTGGTAACTCACACTTTTTTTCTCGTTTTCATCATCTCTTTCAAAGTCTTGTATATCAATTTCTTTTGTGCATCACGCCCTGTCAACAGACGAGGGAAATTTATGGGGAAGGGCGAAGGGCCAAGGAAAATATCGTCGCCGGGAACAGCGGAAGAGTTCTATGATACCAGCAGAATAAAGCACGATTTTCTTGAAAACATGTTCAACACATCGGAACCCCTCCCCTTTGTGTGCGCGAAGGTTTGGAAGGGACCAAGGATGGAGATAAAAACAGTTGAGTTGCCAGGGAACGATACGACTGAGACCAGCGCAAATTCAAAGCTATCATTTACCAGCTACAAAGCATGGCTTCCAATCAACACGGGTTCTAACTGTGGTGTGGGTGAGATGAGACATGTCCAGTTGAACGGTAAATCAAACTCGGAACTTGGAGACCGGCGGAGAGGCAAAAAGAGGCGGTCAGGATGGGACGAGATGACCGATCCCGGTTCGGGTCAGTGTCGGCGTCTGGCAGTTAGGGACTGGCTCCGAACCTTCTTTCGAGTCATTATCCACCTAAAGCCGGGCAACTGTTCCTGGGCCGGATATGCTGAATTTGCGATTCCGAGCCCCGTCTGTTGCTTGGAGTAATGCAGCTGCAAAGTGTCAGATGCTGTCGAGTGAGACGGCGCCTTGGCTCATGCGGAGCCTTGGTACTTCAGGGCTCATCTGGCGCATTGGGAGGAGGGGGTTTTGGCAAGGGACACATGTGACGCAGAAGAACATTTATACTAGGGAGAGTCCGCATCTGGAGTTGAAGCTAATGTTAGGGTGAAGAATGCTACCCAGACACCATACCATGGATCGTTGGTGAATCTGGTGAACGAGCTTCTGAGTGGATTGCTATACAGTACATAAATGTGTCGCATGACGAGCACTTCTATTTGATAATCGGCCAACAACGGAAGAGTATCAACGGTGTAACAACGATGAGTAATCCACAGAAATTCGTGGACACGATCCGATTAATAACCAGCACACGGTTTCAAGTCGGAATATTCGTACTGGTCCGGAACAAGCATTCCTTGTGTGGTACACCAGTGATGCCGATGGTCCAAGTTGACGAGCAGCAGCCTCTCGAATCAGATTTTGACGCCGATTAGATAGCTACCTGGGAACACTTTTCAGCCTTTTGGGCTTTCGAAGGAGCCCATCGAGGTTGCTACAACATCGGAGCAGTCTCCGTGGACCCGCAACTCACGACACTGGACCTCGACACACTAGCCCCTGCGCAGCTCATCACTACAGCGCACCTACTAGAAAACGATAGCATTCAAATCTACCTATAAGTTTTTTTTTTAAATCTTAAAACATATCTGGAAGGCCAATAAAAGCCTGGTTCCCAACGCGAGGAGTCCGGCTTCAGGTTTCGGGTTCGTCTAGTAGTGAGAATGGAGCAGTTCATCGTCAAGGCCGAAAGAGGGGAGTTGCGGGAGGTTTACAACATCGCATGAAAACACTGCATTTTCAGGCAATGAGGAACCTCGAATTGGTGCATGGAAGCGATGGGCGCCAACAGAGTATCGCTCTCGTGGCCTTTCCATGGCAAGACGAGGTGCGCAGAAGAGTGAACAAGTTCGCCCACCGTGCCCGAGTACCGAAGCAAAGGTTTACAGAGCACAGTGTGTGAGCAGTCTCGTATTCGTAGAGCCGGTACGAATTGTCGAAGGTGAATTCGATGTACTCTCGGGAGTCTGACGAAGGGACACCGGTGACTTCACCCGCGCAGAGCGTTAAGTTTGCGACCATCAACACCAAGCTAAACCTACAAGACGCGTATTGTTGCCTATTTCATTGAACCTTCGCGTGGTTTAAAATCGGCCAACGTCAAGCTGGGGGGTGTTGATTACCGCACTCATCCATGCAAGCAGGGCACTTACATGATTGACGTACGTGTAGGCTCGTCGCCAGGTAGGAGCTTGCGCACAAGATTTGGACAGGGGCAGAAAGGCTTCCGTCTTTTAGCAATGCGTATTTTGTTTGCAACCGTTCCATCTCCCAGTGCCGATAAACCCGACCGACATCAGCCGACGACCTGAACGTGGTATACAATGGATTCGAGAACTGCTCTAGTTGGTATTCTAGACGGCTCATGTGGTCAATTTTCGGAGGGCGTATAAGAAGCCTCACTGCCGTCTCGTTTTAGGCACGTCTCTTTCCAGGCATCGTGGAGAGCAGAGTCCACAACAGAAGCCAAAAGGCGAAGGACGAGGCCGGTCGGGCTGTTCACTGCGCTCGAAGTTCCGCACGATCAGCCGGGAGGCCCTCAAATGATACCATTACTCACCCTATCCTCCACCAAATCTTATAGGCTATTTTTTTATTCCAAGTAAACTCATTCGAATCGCTGCCGCACTCAAGCGGATGTAATAGGGCATGCCCTGCCTTGAGAGTCAAGCGCTTCAAGTGACCGTAACTGCGATACTCCGTAATCTCACCCATCGAGCCCTCGCGGGCCTTTGTTAAACGCCTGAGAAATCTCCAGGTATTCTCATACCAACCCGTATAACCTTGATAGTGATGAGGTTTGACTAGCGCTCGGAGCGCCGATATGGGGCCGGATGGTGCCCGGCGAAATGTGGATCGCAAACCGGAACTGGGCAGCACTGTTGCGCATGAATGAAACGGCAATGTCCGTTCTGTAGTTCGCTGTGACACTACAGATTCGAAAAATCTCTGTCATGTGTTACTTTGCCTCGGCGGCGTCTTGTTACTGCTAGTTTAGGAGGTGCGAAGAGCTTGTCGAACGGGAATGAGGTTTCCGCGAGTACTCGGGATCTCCGGACGAACACCTCGGTCGCCTTACTCTCTTCCATCCAGCTTGTTCATTTCGGCTTGGGTTCCGACGAAGAGCTGACGGTGTGCTCCGAGAGTTCTCACCGCGTTGCAGTCGGCATCGCTGTGCTAAGCCGAGGTCCTACCGACATGCACGGCCAGGGTTGCGTCCCCCCCCCCGCGGCGGAACAACAGGTTGATGACGACACAAAACCCATGCAAGCTATGCTCCCATCCACAAGACCCTTCGTGATAAGACTTACGAATCCTGGGTTTCGACATTCAATAATCAGTTCAGAGTGCAGGGTCTAACAGGACCCCATCCGATCTCAAGTCGATCGATAGCATCGAGAACACCTGCCGGATCTATAACCCCGCGTTTGCCCCTCATCGAGCCGTTGGGCGGTTCGGTCGGTCGTGTGGTGACGTCTGCGGGGTCGAAGTCAGCGCCTCAGATGGGGAAGATGGAGACAGGCCCGGAACGGAACCCCGGCGATTGCGGAAACTTGTTGCATCGATGGATCATATGGCAGTGTGCCGGGGGCGTTGCGGGGTTAAGGTTGGGTTGGCTCCTGTAATATCCAGGACTTTGAGAATGAGGATAAACCATTTAATCAGGTCAAATCACAGCGAGACTATTGCTTTTCAGAGAACTCTGGAGCACCAACATGAGCCGCCCGTTCAGAAAGGTCGGGTTCCCAGAAGCCTGCGTGCGAAGGCATTTCTAACCTTGTCGAGCAGGTCGTGATCGTCGGAGCTGGCCCTTCAGGCCTGCTTCTCGCACTGCTTCTCTCCAAGCACGGCATTCCCGTCCACATACTCGAAGCTCAGGAGCAGTTAGATCAGCAGCCACGAGCCGCTCACTATGGGCCAGCCGCCATACCCGATCTCAAGCGCGCGGGGATCCTGGACGAGGTCCGCCGCCGCGGGATGACGCTGAGCAAGTTCGTCTGGCGCCGCTTCGAGGATCACAGTCTCATCACGGGTTTCGACTCGGGAGTGCTCCAGGACGTCAACGGAGAGGATTTACGAACTACTTGCCTCGTGCTGCAGGAGCTCGACCAGCTCATGCTCGACGAGTTCTTGAGCAAGGGCAACGGGTCCATCAGCTGGGAGCACCGCGTGGTCGATCTGGGACAGGACGACAAACGGGCCTGGGTCGACGTCGAGACACCTGGAGGGAAGAAGCGGATCGAGGCCGACTACATCGTCGGTTGCGACGGGGCCAACAGCGCCGTTCGCAAGGGGCTCTTCGGAGACGAGTACCCGGGCTGGACGTGGGACCAGCAAATCGTCGCGACCAACACCTACTACGACTTTGCGGGAAAGTTCGGGTGGGACGATGCCAACTTCATCATACACCCGCAGCACTTCTTCATGGCGGCCAAGATCACGACCGACGGTCTTTACCGCGTCACGTACGGCGAGGAGCCGAACCTCTCGCACGAGGAGCTCAAGGCGCGCCAGCAGGACAAGTTCAAGACCATGCTGCCCGGGCACCCTGGGCCTGACGAGTACAGGGTCGTCAACTTTGCGCCGTACAAGATGCACCAGCGCTGTGCCCCGCGCTTCCGGGCCGGGAGGTTTCTGCTGGTCGCCGACGCGGCGCACTTGTGCAATCCCTGGGGCGGGATGGGGATCACGGGAGGGTTCGTGGATGCTGGCGGGCTGTACGACTGTCTAGCGGGGATCTGGGACGGGTCCACGGACGACAGTATTCTGGACTTGTACTGCGAGAAGAGAAGAGAAAAGTGGAAGACGATCATCGACCCGGTGTCGCAGGAGAATTTCCGGAGGGTTTCGGACGCGGATCCGGCGACGAGGCTGGGGCGGGATGGGTTCATGCAGATGTGCCAGCGCGCTGAAAAGGATCCGGATTTCATGCGGGAGTTGATGATGGGGAGCTTTGACGTGCGGTATGACTTTACGAGGCATTATAAGGAGGCGGGCGGTCAGGGGGTGAATGGTGGTTGAGTTTGGTGCCCGAGTGCCAGGAAAGTATACGGGCAGCACTGACTCGATAAGGAGAGATGTATATTTACACCAGGTCTGTGTATTTTTTGGCGCAAGAAAGACGTGGATGTGAACGTATGATAATGCAATGCTCGGTTTAAAAAAAGCTGTTGGCACTATCTAGTTTCAAGGTCGACAGGCGTGTATTGACGAAAGGCGAGACCGAGTGCCCCCGTCCACCCGGATTATGTGAGTGACGAGAGGTAGTTCTTGGCCACAGATGATTTCAAAACTTCCTGGCTTCGTTCTATAAGCCCATACGAACGAGGGAACAGCTTCCTGGCTTACTTGTAGGAGTATTTCGTGGACAAAGGTACACCAAAATCCGCAACGGTCCTCTTACGGAGCACTTGGGATTTGTGTCCCGACCTTCCGGCTCGTGTGTTTGACCCCTCCAAAGTGCTCCTTTTTTGTCTTTTTGCGCAGTCTCTTTCTCTTTATGATTTCCATGTCCACTTGATGAGGAGCCAGAGCCCCTTTTTATGTAAAGATGAGGCGACAGTCTTCTCGGCTTTCCTGTCCATATTAACTACTTGGCATGATGACCTCCTATAGAAATACTATGATTTCTGCTTCTGTGTCCAGATTCGCTTACTGCGTGTAAGTTTGACAGTTGCCTTCACGCCCACAGGAGACGTTCGCATGTCGACCGACAACACCAAGAAACAACCACAAGTATCAGCAACACAGCAGGCTGGCGGACAGGTTTTTGGAGGCTACAAAAGTATGTTCCAAAAGTGAGGCTGCTTGAGTCAGGCATAACGGGGAACCTCGTTTAACAAATTCATCAACCAGTATGTACTTCGGGGCGGGATGTTTCCCGCTGTGCGAGGAATGGAGGATAAGGAATTGACGTGATGCAGCTCCCAAAAGACCTCCCCTTCCCTCGTTTACACAAACAACACCAATTAATCAACCGATTGGCCGGAGCTGATACAAAGGCAAAGCGGATTCATTGTTAAAAGGAACTTGGCCTTCAATGGATGCCTCAGCCGCCCTCTATTCCATGCGAGGTTGGCGAAACGGGTGCGGACAAGTCGTTGGGATACCCAAGGCCGCCGATGTCGACACTACTTCCGACCCCCATCACGCCGAGAACGATCAGCCTCGTGAAATATAACATCGCAGCTGTCGCCATCGTAAAACATTCTCGGCGTATCCCTTGGAGGTAAAATGCTACAAATGCCCCGAGCACACCACCGCCCAGGAGCGCGAGACTCAAACGTATCGGCGCCTTTACCATCCGGCCAGCCCTCCATCGCAGCCTACCTGACCTAACCGACGGCCAGACCTACGTTCCATTCATCATACGCCGGTGATGGAGAATGACTTCGAGTGGGCCAAAGAGTATCTCTTCCAACGTCAGCGGAAACTTGAGGCAGAGCATCAACAAATACCCATGATCCGACAGCGCATCTCCAACACCAGCCATCACTTTTTGGAAGCGCATTCGTACATGCTCCAGGTAACCCCGAGGCTTCGCAGCCCATTCACACAAAGCTCGCTCCTGACCAGTTTCCGGGGTTTCCACGACGAGTACAAACTCTGAAGGAACAGGCACGGAGAGGGGGAGGCCTGGCTTCCCACCCAGACGCGACAGACAGTCAATCCTCCAACCTCGCTTCTAGGACTCGTGAGTTTCGACAACCGCATCGACTAGCATGCCGGACAGAGTGAGACTTGGGTCTTGCCGGGTTTCAGGGCGCAGCCAGAACCTGACGCAGAGACGACACTGATCGCACTCGGCTCTGGACCCGTCACCAAGTGCGGTACCGGATGCGTTGCTCGGGCTGCTTCGAAACCTTGCTGACGGTTGCACGCCTTCTGGGGCACTGTATCTCACGGCAGACAAACGGCGACTCGGGGATGAAAATCACTTCTCAGCATGGCAGGAAAACATTTACTGGTCGTGGCGACGTCTGAAGAAAAGGCTCACCGCCCCGTGGTTGACTTTCAGACATCGGCGATACCCGAGTAACGTTACGGAGGCTATACATTTTGCGAATCACATGGAGAACACAACACGGTTTGGCTACGGTAACGATCATGTACAGATAGGATATACTAGCCGAGACTACGAAATGAGGAACCACCATGCACAATGCGTCTTCGCCTCAGACTCATCTATCGGGTCCCAAGGTATTCCCTCCAGCGCAAGCGGATGTTGACTAAACGGGACAACGCTCGACGCCTGGGAGCGCTTACTCGTCAACAACGGAGGCAAACTTGTCCAGCATCTCCTGCTGGATATCCTCGTACTGTAGTGGTGTTAGCTAACCGAGCTTCGCTGACCATAATGTTGTGTAGACTCACCTTCTTGCTAATCACGTCCTGGCCCTCGTCGGGGACCTCGAACTTGAGTTGACGCAGCTTGCCCTGCAGCTCGGAAGTAGCCTCGCGAACCCTGGCCCAGCTCTGGCCCTGAGCAATGGCTTTTTGTGCCTCGTCGTGGAAACCGACCATGAGCTTCATCATCCACTCGGTCTTCCACAGCGGGCAGAACTGGTCGTAGTCTGAGTAACCGTTTTGCTGCAGGAAATCCTCCTTCAGGAGCGCGGCGATGTCCAGAGTGATTTTGTCAGGGTCAGACAGCGCACTCTTTCCGACCAGCTGTACGACCTGGTCGAGCTCTTCCGAGTCGGACAGGAGCTGCTTGATGCGGTCGCGCAACCGGGGGAAGTCGGGGTAGTCCTTCTCGTACCACTTGTCGAGGACCATGGTGTACTTGCTGTAACTGAGCGAGGTGTTGATGGAGGGGAAATGCTTGCGCTGCGCGAGCTTCTTGTCGAGACCCCAGAAGACCTGCACGATGCCGAGGGTGGAAGTAGTGACGGGATCGGAGAAATCACCACCGGGGGGGCTGACGGCACCGACAATGCTGACACTGCCCATTCGCTCGGGAGAGCCGAGAGACTTGACGCGACCGGCACGCTCGTAGAAACTGGCGAGCTTGGCACCGAGGTAGGCAGGGAAACCTTGGTCAGCAGGCATCTCTCCTAAACGTCCGGAAATTTCACGAAGAGCCTCGGCCCAACGCGAGGAGGAGTCGGCCATCATGGCAACGTCGAGACCCTGGTCACGGAAGTACTCGGCGACCGTGATACCGGTGTAAATGGAAGCCTCACGGGCAGCGACGGGCATGTTGGAGGTGTTGGCGATGAGCGTGGTGCGCTTCATGATGGGCTCCTTGCGACCGTCGACCTCGATGGTGAGCTCGGGGAAATCCTTCAAGACTTCGGCCATCTCATTTCCGCGCTCTCCGCAACCGACGTAGACGATGACATCGCTGTTGGAGAACTTGGACACAGACTGACTAATGACAGTCTTGCCGCAGCCGAAAGCACCGGGAATGGCGACGGTACCGCCCTGAACACTGGGGAAAAGGGCGTCCAGCACTCTCTGGCCGACAATGAAGGGCTCGTTTGCCTGGAGCTTCTCGGTGGTCGGGCGGGGAACTCGCACAGGCCAGGTCTGCATCATGGGGTACTCGGTCTTCTTGCCATCGAACTCGACCTCAAGGAGAGGCTCTGCGACGGTGTACTGTCCCTTGCTGGCGATCTTGGTGATGGTTCCGCGAGCACGAGGCGGGAGCAGGATTCGGTGGACGGAAATGAACGAGTTCTCGTTGACGATACCCCAGACGTCACCACCGGAGATGTGGTCGCCAACCTTGGCGGAGGGCTCGAAATCCCACTTCTTGTTGCGGTCGAGGGCGGGAACGGCAATACCACGGGGGATGTAAATGGTCTTGGAAATGTCGCTAATCTTCTCGAGGGGTCTTTGGATACCGTCGTAAATACCGTTGAGCAGGCCGGGGCCAAGCTCGACGGAAAGGGGCTTTCCGGTACGGTACACGGGATCACCGACCGTGACACCAGCTGCGCATTCCATCAGCTATATGCACCCTTGGGGGGAGTGTGGGATCGGGGGGCGAAGACGTACCGGTCTCCTCGTAGACCTGAATGGTCGCTTGGTCGCCGTTGATGCGAATGACTTCACCGACTAGGTTATCGTGACTGACTCTAACCTGCGAGCGTGTCAACGGGCGTTCCCGTATCCATCCAAGCAACTCGACCTACCAACTCGTACATAGCAACACCAATCATGTCCTCGGCGACAATAACGGGTCTAAGAATGCGGTCAGTCGTCGGGCGCGATAGATCGAGGGACCGGGGCGAGTCGGGGGAGCTTCAAACGAACCCTGAGACGGAGAAGATCTTGCCTGTACGCCAACGTCAGTCAATGCCATCATCGAGAGATGAGAGAGGAGCGTTGATAGCTTACCATGTCCGAGATCTTCCTCCTCGACCTTGTTTTCTTTCTTCTGCTTCTGTTGGGATTGCGCCCGAGGTCAGCTTCCAGCAATCGAGGTCGGTGGGGCAGGCATATGCCGCACGACAGAGGCAACGATGGTGACAGCGCGGCGTCGGGATTGGGCTGCTTACAGGAGGCATGATGGGCGTTTCGACGCGAGCAGGGCTCGGCTCGTGCAGCGTCGTCACGGGAGGAGGATCGGTCGAAGGTGAAGAAGGGTCCGCGGTTGAGGGGGAGAGCGGGTTAGATGGAGCGAATCCGGGCGTTGTTGGAGGAGAGGATGGTAGAGGTTGAGCAGAAGCTATTTCCAGAGCTTCGACGTCCACTGTGACTTGGCTGCTCGGCTGCGGATGCGGCTGCGGCTCCCGTGCACGTCCTGGATGTACCTCGTCCCCGTCTTGTATGGGACTTGTGGTGCTCCAGGTAGAAACGGTACGGGCAGGTGGTGGTGGTGCTGCTTCTGGTGCATGGGAAAGTGGAGGCGATGATGTATGACCGGGGCCCGTGCCTGCTTCTGAGCCTTCTGTTGCTGAAGGACCACCACCACCAATGGCGCCTGTAGCGTGGCCGGGAACCTGCAAGTAGGCACCCGAGCTGCCACTGCCAGGCGCGGCGGCAGCTGGCGGATTAGGAGGTAACACTGACGGCGACCCGTCGTCGTCTTGCTTTCCCCGGACGAGCAATTCGACGAGTGACGGCCGCGCCCGAAGGCGAGGTCGGAATCCGACTTGCATACACCTTGGTTCTTTGGTTTCTGAGATAGTTGTTGATCAGCTCTGCGATGGTGGGGTTAGATGTGGTTTGTTTTTTGGCATGTTTTGAATTCGAGAAAAGGTTCGCAATGGC
This sequence comes from Colletotrichum coccodes, assembly GCA_020466075.1. Classification (NCBI taxonomy): domain Eukaryota; kingdom Fungi; phylum Ascomycota; class Sordariomycetes; order Glomerellales; family Glomerellaceae; genus Colletotrichum; species Colletotrichum coccodes. The sequence continues at coordinate 20,210 of JAIMZG010001559.1, forward strand.
GGGTTCTGGTGTTACACTCGATGACGCCGCCCGTCTGTCCACGAAGCGTAGTGGAGGGAACACCTCAGTTCAATTGACTTACGCAGCAGCGGCAACCCGGAAACTGCCAAGCGAATTTCGCCGGCCACCCTCAGGTTGCTTCGAGCTGCACTGCCACGACGGAACTGCTTGACACCGCCAGTTCTCCGCACCCGTTGGCCCCGAGACGGCAACTCACCTCAACTTCAACTTCTTTTACGAGGCGTTGATTGTCGATCGTCTTGAACAACGAGGATGGCGACAACGACGTCTGGCCGCCCGTTCGATGCCCAAACTTGGGTCCTCTCCTCACTTCCGATTCAACCCTTCAACGTCACCGAGGAACTTCTCCACAAAGCAATGAATGGAAACTTGACCGTGTGTCCTACCCTGTGGTACAAGGCCTTCTCGGTCACAAGATATGGCCAAACTCTAGCTTCACGTCAAGAGACACTCGATGCAACCTGCCGATTGAGTCATTAACATTCAACACTAGATCTAACTACGTCCAAACAAGTCATTCTTGAAGCTGCATTTCTTATCATAGACCATGTCTCTAGCAGACAGACGACAAGAGAAACGCCAGGCAACAAGTCAATAGTATCTTACGCCGCTATTTTGATTCCATTCCAAAGCACGAGTGACTTACGTTCGTACATTCATTACTATCGTCATTATGCCATGCCATTACCCAACAGGTCATCATCGTGAATGACTGCCCGACCACCAACCAGACATACGCCGATATAAGCTCAAGAGCTCCGATTGTTCATGTGTCCCCGATGACCTGCTGATATGAGCGGCCTTCCCGCCGCGTTTCCTCCTCCTGGCCTTGGCCACCCTCCTCGACAGTTTCTATGTTTGGCCGAGAAACCTGTCCGTTCACCTGGCCATTTTGTGCAGTTCGGTTCAGTTTTATACTTGATCTATACTTTTGTTGCAATTGCAACTCATAGGATGAGTCCGTTTATGTGCGTTGCCGGATGTTCAGGTGCGATGCCAGCGTGTCGATGGTCATGAAGTATTCTTTCCGACGAGAATTTGTTGCCAGGATGTGACTCATGCCGTGGTCTCCTTGAAATCGATAAGCTGCTCCTCTTCGTCGTTCTCCTTGAGGCTTTTCTCCCACTCGTCCATGAGGTTGTTGGCAGTCCGCTTGAGGTTGCCAGGCGACAGCTTGTTGACGACGGTGGGAAGGAGCTCCTCCAACCGACTAGGCGACAGCAGGGCTGACTCAGAGCGAGATCCGGACCGGGATGAAGTGTCTATGGTGATTGACGCCTTCTTCTTGCTGTTGACGCACATGTCTTAGCAGGCGCAATAGAAAAGGATAGGAGTGAGGGTCTTACAGCGGAGTCACATTTTCGTCATTGCTCTCAGACATTGACGCGATTTCCTCCGCTCCACCAACCGTCGAACCGCTCCAGCGCGCTGACTTGGTCGACGACACCTGGGGCGATTCCCAGTTTGACCAGTCGTTGTCGTCGAACGAGTCAAAGGTCAACGGCGTCCACGAAAAGTGCTTAGCCTTCGTCGTCGTAGACTTGGCCGCAGGCTTCGGGTTTGGTCGTTCCTGGAGCGGCTTAGACGGCTTGCTCGGCGTGTCGATTGGCGGGAGATCGAAGGCAGAGTTCAGCGGTATCCTAGCGCGAGAGGAATTATTGGCCTTGATTGTGTCTTGGTCTCCGGCGTGAGACCTTTCCCTCCTGCCGTGGGGGTCCGTTGAGCCCGGGCGTCCGGGAATGCCGTGGATCGGCTCGTCGCCGACAGTAGCCTGTCGTATGTCCTCCATGAAGCTCCAGAGACCTAGCCTGAAATCCTGGGCCATCTGCTTCACGGCGGGTGGAGCAGCCGCGTTGTACGTTCGCGGTTGCCAGGATGCTCTTTTCGACAACGCGGCGTTCGAAAGCATAGGCGGAGACCTGAGTACCGGCGATGTGAGGCTTGCAGTGTCTTCGTGCACGGCGAAGCCGTCTGGTTTGGTCGGCGACAGTAACGATAGTGTCCTTGTGTGCCCGCCACGAAGGACCCTTCGCCGATATTCTCTGGGCCCCGTCTGTCCCTGCAAGTCCCTCAGGAGCGACTTCCTCCTGTCGAGCTCGACGCTCCGCTTTGATGCTGCCTCGTCGTCATCCAGAAGCGACGGTTCGAATTGCGGTGCCAGAGGACGAATTGGCTCATTGCGTATCTCTCTCTTCCTCTGCCCCCCCTGAATCGTCCATTGCTGCTTGAGTCTCGTGAGCTCGGCCTCGGCGCGAGCCAGTTCCTCGCGAATCTCCAACACTCGTCGCTCTTGCGCTGCTATCGCAATGATAAAGTCGTTAGGATCCGTAGGGGATGTGATCGCCGAGGTATCGACAGGTGTAGGAGGGTATGATGTCGTCGCGACTGAAGCTGGTCGGGAGGGATCGCTGGTTGGCGGTGCGATGGGAAGAGTAAGGGACAGGCGGTTGGTATTCCGCGACGCATTGGAGGTCGAGCGTGACGCGCGCGAGAAGCGCTCCTGAGTCGACGGTGTTGGCGGAGGAGGCGTAATGGCCTCGGGGACCTCCATCTCCCCGATCAGAGTCTCGACCTGGGTTTCAGAGGGCTTGAAATGGCAAGGCCTCCGGGGCAGGGCGGGTTGGGGTGTAAATGCTGTCGTGGTCGTGGTGGTCGGGGCGTCCGCCGGCGGACGCTCGACCACGGAGGCGCGACGGCGAATCTCGTGGGTGCTCTGCATCTCAGCACGAGCGAAATGTGCGGCGGATGCCTCGTGCAACGATTGGCAGCCCGCGGTGGTGTATGCTCGACGGCGCTTAGGCAGGGAATGTGAGGGAGATGGGTTATTGGCTCTCCTAGTGTGCCTTTGTCTCCAGGCGGAGGAGAAGTGAGCGTGATTCGTTCTTCTGGCGACGACAGCCTTGTAGGTATTCAGATGTCTCTGATGGTCATTTAAGAGAGTGCGTGAGCAAGTCGAGATGAAGCAGATTTGTAGCAGAAAAATGGCTGTCATGGAGAGAGTGGAAAGAGGGTCATTATTGACAGCCAGTGTGCGTGTTTGTTGTTGTGAACGACCGGGTCGATAGCCACGGTACACCGAATAGAGAGCGGCCGGCGAGAGAGAAAGTTCGGGGTCGGGGGGTCGGGGGGAGGGATCCAGGTCCAGGAACCAGCTCCAGTTCCAGTAGGGGTAGTCGGTTGCGTGGGCTGGAGGACCTCCTCTCTGGGTCTGGTAGGGGGTCGTTGGATGAGGGTTGCAGCGCAACGGGGGCGACGATTGGACAGCGAGATTGGCTGAGCTGGCGTGGCGGACGAGGGTATTTTCCTTTCCTGCGGTTGATAGGGGTGGGCACACCGGGCTCGACGCTTCGGTAGTCAAGGAGGTGTGTAACGACTGTGGACTCTTTTATCTCGCCTGTGTTCCGTACCTTGGGGCTTTTGGATGAGTTGAATGACGGATCCGGGCACAGATTTCCTAGTTGGAGGAGCGACAAGGACTGAAAACGGGGAATGTTGTGTTGATGTAGAGATTGTGACAACCAAGCGAGGTCAAAAGGAGGATGCGATTGTGGGCGAGGCCCTGGCTGTGGCTCTGGGCCGTCAATGCTGCTTGGATTGCTTGATGCTTGCTCGTTGATAGAAGGCGTGTTGTTGTCCAAGGATCGTACCAGGGGGGACAGGGAGACCGATGTCTGGGCCCAAAGTATGAGGTAAAGTATCCGTAGTTGCAATAGGCGCAGAGGCAGGTGAGTTCGGACGACGGCGACTGGAGAAGAAGCAATGACGACAGGTATTGACAGCGGCAGCAGCAACAGGATCGGGCCAATAGCAAGCTGGGTGGTTGAGGTGTGAAGTGGTGGGATGGAGAGACGAAGTTGGTAAAGGGGCGAGTAGAGAAGAAGAGTTGCGAGCAGCCAGTTGATGAACGGGCGAATGCAACGCGATGCAAGTGCAATATGGTGGCAGGTCAGTTGACTCTTTTGTTGGCTACAGCCCTGGCTGTTGGGATGGGAACCGGAGCATGTGGTCTGACCTTGAGCCGTTGATGACAGAGCTGTGGTGGTTTTCTTGCACGGTAACGCATTGCGTTCGTTTTAGCCTGGCCTTTTTTTTTTCGTCCTCTGTTTCTATCTTATTTACATCCATCGTCCCTGTCGACAGTGACAGCGACCAACTAAGCAGGCATCCCCCCCCTCTTTTGGCCGTCTACTGCGGTAAAAAGGTGACTGGCTGACTAGTCTTCTCGGCCGCAGATCTGGGTTCGCATGTGTTTCCATTGTTTTGACGGACGCCGCATCGGATCAACAAGACGAGACGAAACCATCGCCCACGGAAACCAGTGGGCCAAGGCTTGCGTTTGCAGGAGCGGCGATCCACTAAGATGGACGTTATTCAGGGGCTTGCAGCAAGCGTGCAGCACCATCGTCTGCGGGAACCTGTAGGAAGCTGCAATGAGTCGCAGCAGGAGTCAGGAAACGGTCAGGAACCGATGGGCGCCGGGGCAACAGGCGTGAGATGGGCGGCGGTGCCGGACGGGACGTCTTGGAAAAGGGCCCGAGGCACCTGCTAGGTGCTGCTAGGCACTGCTAGGCCTTTGGCAGATCTTGTCTCCTTTGCGGTGGCTTTGGGGGCACACAAGACTTGTGAAGGGCTTCGACGGTTGGACGGATCCAGAGAGGACGACGTTCCTGGCAAGGGTCCGCAGGAAAGAAGCTGGGATCAACCGTGGCTTGCGTGGAGACTCGACCCAATCTGACAATTTCCCTAGAATTAGTAGCCAATCACAGTAGCCGAACGTTTCCCCAAATCTCGAAAGGGATCCACGCGACCGCCTGTCACTTTGCAAAGGTTGCGATTGCTCTTTTTGACTTTGGAGAGCAAAGCAAGACACTTGCGGATGTGCACTCGTATTTGTGCGTGCATCAATTGCAGTGGAAAGGCGCTACATAATCACGCCGTCGCAAGCAATTGACTTTTTAGCCAGCCCGGGCCTGTGGAGGTTCTTCTCTCCGTCCGCCCCCGCTGCCCTCCGCTCTAATCCACCGCCACTAATTGAGACGCGTGACGCGACTTCCTCGTCCGACTGTCTGCATGAAGCCCCCGTGAGGCACAGGCCGGTGACCTCCTCTGGAAGCGGCCACTGAAGAGCAAGTCGTCAGCAGTCTTTTGTGCTTCATCTTAGGCATTCCCACGACCTCGCTTCAACCGCAGTCGCCTGTACCAGGCACCCACCTACCTCGGTGGCGCGGACGGTTCTTCTTAACATTCCCATTTGATGCCCTCTTATACATCACAAAGCCCGTACTTCTGAACCGCAACATTCTTCCTCGCGGCCATGCTGGAGCTATTGAGGCCATCACGATGCCTCTTTCTTTTGTTCACGTGTGCGATTTGCTAGAACAGGCTCATAAACAATGCAAGTCCGGTAACAAGAACCTCAACCAACGCGTGTCCCACTGGTTCACCCAACACCGCCGCTATGTTGACGACCCTGGAACCGATGCCTCTGCTCTGCTCTCTACCCTCCTCCCGGACAAACGCACCGATCGCGTGTATGCAATTCAGGCCGATACGCTGTCAAACATCATTGGGCGAACCCTGCGTCTTGGAGGGTCACGTGTCAAAGAGTTGCGTCGATACAAAGAGGCAGGCCGGGGTGAGGATCTGGCCGACTGTGTTGCGAGAATCCTCAAGGAAACGGTGAGTGTTTGGTCCGTCATGCGTATTGTATGGGATGGAGGATTTCCGGACTCGGCCAAGCTAGAATGATGTGAGCATCTGCCCATACTGACACCACTGCAGCCGAATCCCATGTTTGTCGGGAAAGAAGCCGTAACCGTCGAGGAGATCGATTCGACCCTGAACAGTATCGCTGCCTCTTGTAGATTCAGCTCTCCCGCCATCCGAGCCTCGCAACCCCTTTCAATCAATCGGGATGAACTTCTCGGACACCTGTACCTTCGCCTCCAAGCGAGCGAAGCCAAGTGGCTCACACGCCTGATTCTCAAAAACTTCCAGCCGGTTATGCTCGACCCAGGACACGTCTACCACTGCTTCGATCCCTTGCTTCCCATGATCTTGAAAGTCCAAGACGACTTTTCTGCATCATTGTCTCTTCTGCAGACTCTGAGGCAGGATTCTTCGTTTCGCAGGAGCACGAGAGAAGAGAAGCGTGAGGCACTGATGAAGCATCTGACACCTGTCCTGGGCGTGAAGATCGGCAGGCCCCTTTGGCTGAAGGGCCGGGGTATCAAGCATTGCATGCAACTCGGACATGGTCGCATGAGCTGTGAAAAGAAGATGGACGGAGAATATTGCCAGATCCATGTTGATCTGAGCAAGGGGTTCAAGTGCATCCAGATCTTCTCCAAGAGCAGCAAGGACAGCACCAGCGACCGCGCTGCGCTGCACGGGTAAGCGTCGAGTTTCACGAGTTGACGTAGACACGCTGACAGCGACATGCAGAGCAATTCGAGACTCCCTGGACATTGGCAAGCCACACTGCAAGCTCTCCAAAGGTTGTATTTTGGAGGGAGAGTTGGTGGTCTACAGTGACAAGGTATCGCCACTTGGACCCTGGCATATCTTCTCTGCTAACATAATTCCCAGGAGAGGAGAATCCTACCTTTCCACAAGATACGCAAATACGTATCTAGGTCAGGCAGTTTTATCAATACTGAGGCAGACTCACAGTAAACACACCATCCCTGGCGTTCTATCCTTAATCTAACGATTTTAGGCGCCACGATTATGAGCACTTGATGATCGTCTACTTTGATGCGCTCCTCATCAATGGGGAGTCTCTTCTGGGTGTTAGTCAAAACGAGCGCTTCAAGCGCCTCGCGGACTTGATTACCTGTCGCGAGGGCCATGCCGAGCTGGTTGAACGCCAAGTCATCAGTTTCGACCATTCTCTGGGGCCACATCATTTGAGAAAAGCGTTCGCTAAATCCATTGCATCACGAGAAGAGGGCCTGGTGTTGAAGCCAGATGATCCCTACTTCGACTTCAGCGAGAATCGCCGCCCCTTTTCTGGTTCCCCCATTAAGTTGAAGAAAGAGTATATTGGTGGCTTTGGGGATGTGGGCGACTTTGCCGTGGTTGCGGCGCGATATGATGCGGACAAAGCAAAATGCTACAGCATCCCGAACCTCAAGTGGACGCACTTCTATCTTGGTTGTCTCGAGAACAAGGAGAATGTCCAGAGATGTCAAGCCCGGCCTGAGTTCACAGTAGTTCACCAGGTGGAGCTCAACGAGACCCTGCTTAAGACGGTGATGACCTACGGCAACCCGATGCCAGTTCCTTTTGAGGACGATGACACCTTGATCCTCAACATTGCGCCAGGCATCGCCCAACGAAACATGCCTAGCATTGTTTTCACCAAGCCTTTGGTGTTTGACGTCCGCTGTTTCTCGTTTGATAAAGAGGGAAACACCGGCTTCTGGCAGCCGAGGTTCCCGCAGGTATCCAAGGTGCACTTTGACCGTTCTTTCGTTGACACGGTCTCCTTCTCAGAGCTCCAGTCAGTCGCTGGAGTCGCAACGACAATGTCAGCTACGGATGATAGTCAGGAAATGCTTGACTGGATTGCTAGATTGGAAGGGGCAGACCCACAAGGAATTCCTATCGATGCCGTCAGTCAGTCAACAACTACATCTCTGAGGACCCCATCTCGTAATTCATCAGTTCGACCATCAGCTTCGCCAGCTCCTTCAGCGCAGAGCCAGCCGAAGTCTCGTCAGCCTTTTTCAGCATTGATTGATGCCCAGGGACCCCCCCTGGCCACACCTTCGACCTCACCGGTACTCGTGACCGTCATGGCTGATGCCACTAAAGACGCTGCCATTGACGAAGCGGTATACATTCTGGATGTCAACAAACGAAATCCGGAAGGTATAGACGCATCTCCGCGTAAGCGACTGAGGGTTCGCTCGGAACCTGGCCCCGTCAACCCAGAACCGCCCCAACCAACGCGTCGACCGCTCGCAGACATGAGCGTCAATCAGGCGAGCCCTTCTCCTCAAGCCTCTCAAGCACAGTCAGCGGCTGCAAAGAGCGTTGGAATGGCCAATACAGGAACGGAACCGGTTGCTCTTGTCTCTAGCGAACCGTGCAAGCAGCCTACAGAGAATGCACTCAAGACCCATGAGCCGCCCGCTCAGAGCGCACCAAAACCCTCTCCAGCACAAAAAGAGCACGCGTGCCAACACGCAGGCGACAATTGTCACCTCGCAAATACCATAGTTCTCCTCTCCCCCTGCATCGCCCAGCAGGCTTGGGTCACCGAGAACCTCCTTCCTCTCCACGGCATCCACGAATGGACGACAGACTCAGAAGATTGGATCGACAAATCTCATAGCTCCACCCCTTCTTCATATTCATCCTCAACCACAAACACACAAAAACGGAAGCGGCGTCCCCGTAGAATCTGCTTCGTTGAGCACAACCACAAGGAAGCGACCCGCGCCCTGATGAAGCACCTCTACAGCGAGCCCCAGTACACGCCGAGTGGTAGGCGCGAGTACGTCGAGGTGTATGACTGGCGCATTCTAGAGGACATCACCGCGTTAGAGAAGGCGCTCAAGGGATCTAAGCCCTTGTCCGAGCACCCGGATGCCAAGCGGAAGTGGTGGGTTGGCTTGGCTTAGGGCATCCCCAGGTGCTTTCAAGCATACTCGGCGACGGAGTTTTGTAGGCGCGTTATTCTTGCATAGTGTAGTCACGGGCCTACGCATCACGGCGTTACTGGGCAGCCAATGGTGCTGAATTACCGACGCAAATTGTACCTTTTCCCCCGCTTGATGATCACGCCTTGGCCTCCTCCTTGTACAGCCCCTTATAGCTCTCCCTCAACCTCATGAACAAGTGCTCATCCGCAGTAAGCACCTTCCTCTCCGCGTACGGGTTCGCGTTGGGCGTCCCCTCGGGCGCGACGAACCCCTTGACCCTCTCGCTCGGCACGGGATCCAGCGCCACGGATCCGACAGGGTGGCAGAAGAAGGCCATACTATACCTCGGCCCCGTGTCCGTCTCGCCCTCGGCGCCGTCGCCCCCGAAGACTACGCGGTGGACTGTGCTCCGGAACAGGCCGTTGGTCCAGTAGCTCAGCAGGTCGCCGATGTTGACGAGGATCGGCGGGGAGGGGTCAGATTCCGTGCGGGCGGGGTGACGGGGACGGGCGCCCACGCGTTGTCGCGGGTGAGGATCTCGAGGCCGGCTTGGCCGCGGAGGCGGAAGAGGAGGGTCAGGGAGCCGTAGTCGGAGTGGGCGCCTGCGCGG
>JAIMZG010001561.1:0-89893 GCA_020466075.1 Colletotrichum coccodes
GCCAACTTTCGACCCGCGCTTGCGCTAATGCTGCATTTCTTTGCCTTCGCTCGATTGCGGATTGAAGGAACGTGGGGATTCCGTACGTGGCCTGCGGCTTCTCGTCCCTCGATATAGTAACCTCAGAAGCCTCTTGCCTCACAGGCTGTGTCGTCTGCTGTTGCATATGAGAGTTCGATGTCGGGCCTTCATCATAGTTGCTGGAAGACGGCGAGGCGAATATAGCGGATGACTGCATGGGGGGCTGGCCGGGGGAGCGCAGAGCGGGTGGTGGTGGAGGAAGCGAGACCATGGGAGGATTAGATGTTAGCGGAGGCAGTCTAGGCCCATCCGGCGTATCAGGTCTGTCGGGTCTAGGAGGAGGTTGTGAGCCAACCACGACTGATTTGGCTTTTTCATTCCTCTTTTCCTGACGTCGAGCCCGGAACTTCCTGAAAATGAAAAATCCCGCAAAGAGACCGAAGAAAGCTGCGTGCCGAGTCAGCAGGTGTTCTCACCAAGGCACTTGCGGGTTTGAATTACACACCAAAAAGAAGAAAAACTATTCCAGCTGTTTTACCGGCGTTGTTTGAGTTCACATTAGCTTGCGTGGGCGGCGGTGAGGCGCTTGCTGCCGGTACTGCCGACAAGCCCCCGGAGGATGCAGCCGAAGGTTGATCAGATGGCGGTGGTATAACGCTGGTCGACAGAGTATTCGAAGGCTCCGCCGCAAGTGGTGTGCTTGAAGTCGTTGGAAGTGCCGAAACCGGTGGAACCACTGACCCCGATGGGGGCACAGCAATCACACTCGACGTCGCCAAGGTCGTTGGTGGAGTTGATGGAGGCGGAAGTAGAGGCGGAAGTGATATCACAGTTGCCGGCGAGGATGCTGGAGGCACTGGCGGCGGTGGAGGTGGGGGAAATGGTAAGAGTGCAGCCGATGAAGTCGTGGCCGGCAAAGGCGCAACAGGTGTATTGATCGGAGGAGCTACCGGAGCCGCCGAGGGCTGTATCGGTGCTGGCGTCGGTGCCGCAGTGCTCTGCGTTCGCGCGCTTCTTGTCCTCCTGCATCTTTCCTCGTCATCTTCCTCGTCACAGTCATCCTCGTTCTCGTCCGGTTCGTTCTCGTCTTCCTCTTGGCGCGTTTTCAACAACTTCTCGGCATCATCAACCTTGGCTCTTCTCTCCCTGACAAACTAAGGAAGCGACTTGGATCAGTATCAAATATCGCCAAAGACCAACTTTCTTCATACGAAAGACGAGGAACAAACGGAATAACTACCTTTACTCTCGAAGAAGGCATTATGATAAGTCACTCCATGAACACCAGTGCTTTGCTTCTCGGTTGTTGGCAGAACTCCCCGAGTTTTGTGCAAATGGATCACCTTCTCGTCAATCAAATTTGACTCGCAGTGGGATGGCAGGATTATTCTGGCAGACCTGCTGCGGATGGAACGTCAGCTAAGATTAGGATAAGATGAAGATGGGCTAGATCTTCCTAGCTGGTAGAGGCTTGCAAGAAGGAGATGGTCACTTCTATGTGCCCTCTTGGAGCCCTTGTCGCATCGATCTCTTATGGCTGAGCCCAAAGCCGACAGCAACGGGGCGCCCTGAGCGGATGTTTCACACCTCAAGCTACACCGGCATCCGGAACGTATTGTGGGCCAGGAAAGCTTGTGTTGGACCAAAAATAATATGCCGCGAGCAACCCCTGTCAATATCGTGCGCATACTAACGCGGATGAAAGGCTCAGAAGAGCTGTGGTCGTTTCACTGTTTGACACCCCGCAGAGCTATCGGGTCAATCATTCGACAGCAACGCCGTCTCTACACTCTTTTCCCGGAATCCGCGCATGAGACTCATGGTGGAATGCTACACAGCACGGCGACGGATGTAATTCGGTATCGCGGGTGACATGCAAAGCTTGATTGTGAGGCTCAGAACGATTGATGGTGGATTCAGATGAATTGCCGGTTAGCCCGTCATGGTTGCTTATTCCGCCACCCGAGCTGATGCTCTGCGGTAAGTTGAGAGATGCTTCTCGATCTGTTTGACCTTGTTGCAACAGGGGATGGAAGAAATCTGGCCACGTTCCCGCGACCACGGTACCAGAACATGCAAGGGGCGCTTATCTTCCGGTTTTACATGTTAATTAATCGGAGCAAACTGCGGCCCATGAAAGGATTAGGTCCAACGCGGTACGGTGCAGGCGGGCAGGGGTAGCAGCTTACCTGACCAAGAACACAACTACATGTAACCATTATACTGTATTAGCAATATCAGTGTAGCTTATGGCATTAAAAGGTTTGCATTACAGCAGTAGCCGAGAAGGAAGTGATCGAATATTCAACCGTATCGATAACTGGTTCATTACTGGACTATTGGTGCATAAACCAGAGGGAATACTACCAACAATCCGAATGTTAATGGGAAACCGAACATCAACATTCCAAGTTACCTAGGATCCTGATTACGAGTCTTTAGTTTCTTTGCCGCATGGTAGTTCATTCTTTGGACGGAAATTCTTTGGACGCGGAGGAATGGCATCAGTTGGGTCAAAACAAGTATGTGTTGGTTTACTCCACATCACCGCTTATTCAAGCTTTTGAACTGAACTGGTAACAGCTAACATTCCGTTCCGCAGTATCTTCGTGTCAAAAGAATAGCCATAGCATGTACGTTCGAGCCTAGTGCATTCAAACTCCAGTCTGACTAACTTAAACTTGAGCACAGTCCTCGATATCCATCAAATAGGTACGTAGCCATCGCAGTAATCAAATAATTCTCATGAAGCAGGCAATTTCCCTAGGGTACAAATCCCTTGAGGCTTCCAGAGCCAAGATTCATGCCTTCTATTGACCAAAGCTTCAGTCATCGTCAGGTTGGCCGGGAAGGTCTATAGCCACATGTCAGCTTCCACGTCACTTTGAGCTCAAGGTTCCTGGGAACTTACCATCATCGTCATCCACCTGGGCGGGCGGCGGCGGTGGGTTCGGATTAGGAGGAGGGTTCGGGTTAGGAGGAGGGTTTGTTGGTGGGTTGGGCTCTACTGGGGGGTTAGGCTGGTTAGGCTGAGCAGGAGGATTTGTGTTAGGAGCTGGGACCGGCGCAGGCGGTTGGACTCGTTGGTCTGAGAAGAGATTAGCTGGGCCGTTTCCATTCACAACTATATTTCTTGAGTCTACCCACCATCATCGTCGTCGTCGTCGTCATCTGGCCGAGGAGGTGGCTGGGGATTGTTGACATCTGGCGGTGGGGGAGGCGTCGCAGCTGTTGCTCCAACGTCAGAACAGATAGTCAAGTAAATAGTCGAGACGTTTGCTTGTACTCACCATCGTCATCGTCGTCATCGTCGTCAGCAGGTGCAGGAACAGCAGGAGGATTGCCGTTGGCGGGGGGTGGAGGCGTTGCAGCTGCGTAATACTAAAGTCAGCTCGCCAGTCGTCACCGAATAACACCCTACTAGTCTATCAGTCGTTTTTACTTACCATTATCGTCATCATCGTCGTCTCGAATAAAGAGCCCGGTATGCGAAGCAAACTTTGCACGCTCTTCAACACGTCGGTTCTTTGAGGGAAGTTCATCCGACCTCATCACGGCAGCTCTGGGAGGCACCACCAGAGCTGACCCTAGAGATTCCATGAGGAGGAGCCCGACGAGGGCTTGTCGCCAGTTTATAATGAGCATATTGAAGTGGAGCCTGGGGGCGGATGTTGTTATTTAATGTGGATTGCTGAATCTGATGCTTCTTGTTGTGGAAGGGTGGTTGTTGACGATGAGAATGATACCGAGAGAGAGCTGGAAAGTCGAAAACATCCAAGGCCTTTATATCTCCCTGATCAGGACTCGAGCTGGCCGAGGCTTCTCCTTTTCGTTGCCAGAGGCCGTCTTTCTCTCAGAGTTAACATGCTCCAGATGATGATCCCAAAATAGAACAGCGCGTATCCATTAACTCGCAACGTTGAACATCATGCTCAGAAGAACAGCCCACGAGATAAGGTTCTTCCACTTCCCAGTCGAGTTCGGTGTGGTTCTCATCGTACGGACCGATGGCAGATCGGTGGCCAATATTTGCCCGCCGAGTCAAAACGCCCAGCTCAGCCAGGCCCACACACCGGTCTGCGCCATCGCACAAGATCATAGCTGGCACGCTATATCGACACCTTTCTTCAAACACATTTGGATGTCATTGGATGATGGAGCCGTTTTGGCTTGCAAGATGCAGGGACAGGGTCCGGACTCGTTTTAAGGGTGGTAGCTGCGGCGGCTAGCCTGTCTCAAGTCATTCGAGAGCTGTTAGCGCAAGAATAGCCACCTATCGCGCTCATTCGTCTCGTCCGAGACTGCTCGGTCTGCAGTTTGGACGGTTAGATACAGTCGCAGCAGCCTCATCTCCTGGTGCAGCCGCAGCCGAGTTACAAATCATCCCCGTGCAACAAGTGAGAATTCGGCACCGCGATGATTCTACCGGAGAGAGATCGCGACAACGAGCTTCACATCGATATGGCCGTGATAATGATATATGCCGAGCTTTTCCAAGAACTTGCCATCCGGCAGTTGCTGGACGGATCCTTCGCGCTAGAAGCTCCCAACCCAGGGACTCCCCCCTGCCACTGGCGCATTAAGTGGCGATGATGATTGCGCGGGAACGTCTCGCAAACTCTATACGGCCTGGGCCAAAGTTTACTGAGAATCTGTCATGGAGAAAACTGAGGAGTAGCTCGTCGGATCCTTCCGACGCGTAATTCGATGGCTTTCTGTGCTCGCATTTCCTCGCCGCTGAGGGGCTTCAGCCGAGAGCTTAATCGCTAGCATGGTTCTCAGCAGGTTTGATCGACTATCTTTCAAGCTTATTTGAACGTGGTGATAGAGCACAGCGCAAACAGCAGCGGCTAATATGCAAGTTCAATTTATCTGATTATTGATGTGACGATCGAGATTCTATTCGGCGGCTTCTTAACAATAAATATGACGTGTTGAAAGGCCTGGTCTTGAGCGCAGCCATCGCTACGGACAACATTTGAACTGTGCACCCGGAGACTTCGTCGATCACTACGCACATCCCGTGCGGCGCAGCGTCTTGGCCAGCATGATGAGGGGGAACCAGCTTAGTAAAGTTAAGAGTTCTATGGAGACGCCGACAGCTGGAAAGGGGGGTTTGCAAAAAGGACGGCAAAGTCTGGGAGCCCTGGCCCATTCTTGGCCTCGAAAGTAACTCTCAGAGGCTCGACGAGACTACGATGGGCAGACAAGAGATGAAGTTTCTGCCATTCGTCTTCCTTGCCACGAGATATTTTGGTTTGCTTGAAAGGTTACCATCTTGGCGTCCGTTCACTGTAAAGTCTGTAGGTCTTCGCGTAAGCATGGGCGCAGTTTGAAGTCAAAGCAATGTGGCTCCCACTGAGCCGCTTGGAAGGCCCTTATCTAAGAGATGACAATCATCTGGAATGACGTGCAATTATTTCATCAGGTATGTCGGCCCAAGATCTTCCTATAGCATCAACCTTTCGCAATATCCTTGCCTCAGATTGTCATAGTGACAACAGCGAGCAGAGGCGCTAGTATTGCCTACGCTTGTTGCAAGCTTCAACCGATCACAGAATCGGGAGTAATCGTGCGATTTTGTTACTCTCCATTCAGCTTGTTTCTTAAATCCATCTGTCCAAATTTCAACTGGATGGCTTCATGTCCTTCTTCATTCACCTCTTAGATTTCCCAGCGTTTGGCGCTCATTGTCCGATGAATACAGCCTCAACGGGGAATGAGGGAACGGGACGTCATGTTTGGATGAGGTTGTCCAGCCCGGTAAGGGTGGCACATTAGTTGAAGCGAGAAGACATGGAGAACAAGGAATTTTTATAAACTCTTGTGAGGCAGAAAGGTAATATAAACACTCGATAGCATCAAGACTATTCGAACTTACTCTCATTATGTGTGTCAAGCGGCTTCTTCAAGTTTAATCGTCATGAATGAGACCCAACTCACACTTCAGCCCGTTGTCATTCTCCTTCATGCTCAGTATCAGTAAGTCTCAGGCGCTGCATGCTTATTCTTAAATCACAGTACTCTCGACGTCAGGCCAGCAGTCTCCAATCTTCCCATCATCCTGCACGCTCAGAACCACGCTTCCTTCTCCTCGAAGAGGGTTTCCATCCCACACAACGAAGTCGCCATCGTACTTGATCGTAGCCAATGCGTTTTCCTTCTCGCTCGGCCGCTTTCTATCGGTTTTCAAACCGAGAATTTTATCAAAGTTGGTCGACACCAGCTTGATCGCCTCCTTTTCCGCTAATCCAGAGGACTTGGCCACCCACTGAGCCTCCTGGGCCAGTCCGTGAACTTTGGAGTCCCCTCGAACTGCGAGCGCCACGAGGACCCCGGCGTCGATTAAGACATGGGCGGGACTGGGAGAGAGTGGAGGGCCTGCGAGTACGTGTCTCTTCTCCCACTTGTCCGGCGCGCCGCGGTTGCCGGTTAGGATGACTGGAATGTTGGCTTCACTGAGCTCCTTTGCAACCTACGCAAGAGTATGTTAGCGAGACATCACGAAAGTCATCTGCATCAACCTACAAGAGGTGCTGCATGCCCACCAAATATGATAAACCTAACAGAGGGGAAATCCCGCTTGAGGAGAACGACCTGGGCGATATCGTCCTGCTCTCATCAGCTTCCATACTTCCTGTCGACACTCGAGCGGACGTATCAAACCTCATTCATGGTATACACCACTACAGGCAGTGAGCCCTTTGCAGCCCGGATATAGGCACTATTCGGATTTCCCAATGACTGCTGGCCTAGCTCGAGGACTTGGCGTAGGCGTTCGATGCCTGAAGACACGGTTGGCGTATCGTCACCTGCAACCACATCAGTATCGCCCTTCGCCATCGATGCATAGAAATTAGACAGACCTTTCGCCTCTTGCCCGACAGCGAAGTGAAGCACGACTTCATCTTTCCAGATCCCTCCTCCCAGGACCGTCGCATTCTCGCTTGTCCGCAAGCCGACACTAACGCCCTGGAGCGCGCCTCCTCCAAAGATTGGGGCAGTGATCGCTTTCGTCACGCCTCCGATTCTTGCTCGGCCGAAACCTCTGCCGCCGAAGTGAACGCCGTACTTGGCAAAATGCAAGTCTTTCTGCTCGTTCAGAGCCTTTCCCTTGTGGCCAGAGGAACCGTCGCCCGTGGATGCCTCGGAAGGGATGTCGATGATGCCGATATTATTACCGTACGCGACGAGACCAGGGGTGACGTAGCCATTGTGCAGCTCGATTTGAAGAATTTCCTTCTGCTTGTGAGATGTTAGACACTTGGCCTCCGGACCAAGGCAGACTATCTCGCCGTCGGACACCGTCATGGTAAGATCACCTTCCGCCTCGGCACTTGTGTTGTAATCAGCAATAGGACCCTCGATCAGAACGCCCTTGATGCCGGTAAAGACAATCAGCGTGCCAGGAGCCAATGCCTTATCGCAGACTACTTGCTTCTTCTGCTGGGTAACCCAAGGACGCGACCTGGGCAAAGCTAGCTCGGTCGCCTGGACCAATGTCTCGAGAGTCTCGAGGGACTTTTCGGCGTCGAGAACCTCCCTGCCGTCTATGAAAACCTGAACAGTCGTTGCCCCAACCGAAAGAGGATGCGAGTCCCATATCGAAAGATCTGCGTCATAACCAGGCCGAACGAAGCCAATACGATGGTCCTGTTGGATGGAACGGGCGGCAACTGATGTCACGGACTGAAGGGCCTTGTCCTCGGATAGACCAAAAGAATGAGAGACTGCGGCTTGGTATACGAGGTACTTGGCATGATTGCTTTCACCGGTGTGGTCCTAAAAGGAGCACGTCAGGTTTTTGTTCGATGTCAAACCAAAAATGGAGTGGCAACCCGCGACTTACCGACTTTAAGACAACACGAAGACCGTGGTCGTCGAGTATCTTTGGCCCACGCAGGTTGGCCCCATACGCCTCGTGCTTGAACAGCGAGTTCTCGGCAAAAGTCGCGATGGTGATGTTCCTGGCGGACGTCAGCAGCTCTCTCACGGACACAGAACCGGATCACCGTACTCTTCTTGCTACTTGAGGAACTCGGGAACTTGCCACGCCTCGAGGGCATGATGAAAAGCTTGCGGGTGGACTCCAAACTCATGCAGCACGTTCAGCATCCGCTCAAAGTCTTCGGGCTCGTAGCAGTGGATGTTGACGTTGAAATCGCCTCTCAAC
Source organism: Colletotrichum coccodes (assembly GCA_020466075.1). Classification (NCBI taxonomy): domain Eukaryota; kingdom Fungi; phylum Ascomycota; class Sordariomycetes; order Glomerellales; family Glomerellaceae; genus Colletotrichum; species Colletotrichum coccodes. Next base: position 8,195 of record JAIMZG010001561.1, read on the forward strand.
AGAGCAACTGTAGCTTCTAATTCCAAGGCCGCTGGCCAACCTCCGATTTCGGTAATGAATCGAGTGGTTCGACTTTCTCTGAAGATGCCACCAGAGTTTAGGGCTTGGGCATTTCGACACCAAGCCTCCTGCTTATTTTTCAGTTTCCGGGCCTTGTCCAGATGCTCCCTTAGAAGCCAGGCGTTTCCGAGGCGGGTATGTCCGTACAAATGCTTCGGGTTCTCGCCGCAGGCCATCTTCAAATAGCGTTGGCGACTTTGTTCCGGCAAGCCGTGCTCGAGGAGCAGCTCCTCGACAACCGGCTCCCCATTCTCTCCGGGCCAGGGCAAGTTCTTGACTAAATATGCCTGACCGCCGATGATGTTGCCAGAACCGGGTAGGTTTAGCGAAGATGTAACGCCGCCGGATGCAATAATCTTGATAGCCGGGTCATACGGCTTGAAACCGTCAATGGCGCGCACAAACGGGGTGATTGGGCCCAAGCCAGGTTTCTCATTCACATCGGCACTTGCAGAGACAGAGGAAAACGGAAGTTCCAGATGATGGGAGTGGATATCAACGAGTCCCGGGGTGACGAACCTGCCCTTGACATCATAGACCACTGCGTCGCTTGGGAACGTTGATTGAGCCTGAGTCTTTGAAACGGACCTGATCACGCCCATGTCGAAAACAACGTCAACTGCCTCGCTCAGAACAGTCTGCCCGTCAAAAAGAGTTGCGTTGCGAAGGACAATGGCGTGCTTTTGGCCAGACTTCGCGTTCCAGCGCGGGTTCGACCGATTCTCGGACGGCGACCTCTGCGTCACACCTCGGAGTGCGGTCTCGCTGCATTTGCCCAGCCCGTCGAGAAACTGTTCTTGCTGGTACAATGTCGGTACCCGGACTGCATCGTTGTAATGAGACAAAAACAAGACAAAGGTGACAAGGCCTGCGAGGGTCAAGAGACGCCCGCGACGCCTTCGAAGCGAGAAGCTCCCGGTAGGGGGTTTAGGTCGATAAGGAGGGGGGCTCCAGTCGAAGAGTTCAGCGTCTTTGCTTTCCATCGCTGCGAATAGTCGACGCAACTTCTTTAGTAAGAGGTCGAAGTTAAATGCGCAACAAAACGGCGAGCTAGCTGCGCTATGGCTTGTCGTACCATCAGTGGGTAGAAGTTGGCGTGGTTCTTTAACTCGGAAAACTCCTTGCGATTATCGGTGATTTCCCCGAACTCGCAGTTGCTGGGGTCTGGTCTTGGCAACTGCCGCTTTTTAGAGGTGCCACTCTAGGGGCAAAGCACGTCAACCGTAGACGGCCCACTTGACAGTTATCGATTGCACGATGTGAGGGCTCAACAACGTGATTTGGGTTTTGGAATAATCGGATACGTGTAGAGCTATGATAGCAAAACAGCTGCTAGATTTGCATACAGCAAAGCCTGGGTCCAAGTCTTAAACGCAGGGGTTCCTTGTCACGTAGGGGCCTTCATTGTAGGTGCTAACTTCAAAGTTGATAATATCTAGTACTGATTGAGGGACATTGTTTTGCAAAGAGACGATTGACTCATTCAATACCATGGGGTTGCATTAGGAAAGCATACGTGTGATTGCGAATAATTGGCTCTTCGGCATGGCGCCTAATACAGACAATTCTTTGCCTCCTTCGCCGTGTTGATCACAAATCCGACTGAGGGCTTCAGACAATTGCGGTCCGATCCCAACGTCCACTAGTTATCTCGTTCACTGTCTTGAAGTCGGTCTCGCCCCGACATTTATTGCGGAAAAATGCTTGGATATCAGCCAGCTGCAGATCCTGACCGCTCTAGCGCCCAAGGGGCCGGAAGACATCTGCAGCCCATGAAGCCGCTTGTCCAACTCTGTTCTCTTTACCGCAGCCGTCATTCTCTGTTCCGATGACGCGACCGAGGGACCCGCCTATTTTCCACTTTCTCGGCATACCATACCATGGCAGTAAGACGGCAAACCAATGCGCGAGCGGACAGAGAGAACAGTGTAGTTTAGTGGTACGTAAAAGGAACGGTTCATTGAAGCTGATAATCACAAGTCCATTCAAACGAGGAAGAGGGAATCCGAAAGCGAGGGAGCAAGGATTGGTTTTAAGCATCCTCCCATATGGTGCAAATGAACAGCCTGGCACGCTGCTGGCCAATACTTGCTACGGCCAACAAACTTCAAAAATTCCTTCGCCGGGCTTTCGAGACTATCTGGAGTAAGCCGGAATTACCGCGGCACAATTTGAGTTGGAGCAGGGTACACGTAATGAAACCATGTAATCCCACGAGCCATAGCTGATGGCAATTACTTCTTAGTCAAGGTTGACCTACCCTCGGTTCCTACCCACATGGATGTTGTTATCGGCAAAACCCGCCGGCTACGGCGACACTACTCAAAATTTCAACTCGCCAAGGCACCCAACGTCCGAAAAGACTGCAAAGAATAGGTAGTAGTTTGTCAACACGGGAAGACATCCGTGCAACGTGAGCCGTGCAGATGTTGACGCCACCGGTCCTGGGTAACCCTGGGGGGTACAACGGCAACGAGGCTGTCAAGGTTGCACTTTGCAGCGGGATGTAAATATAGACGGGTGTCTCCATTACGGTCCAGGGATGGGCGTTGTCTCTATCTTGTCAGGATTTCTCCTCTAGTAACCCAACTTTCTCTAAACACTGAGGATCTCAGCCAAGTGTGTCATTGTCCTGTCTCTTGTATACCGTCATGGGTGCTCTCAATGAGAAGACGGGCGATGCCATTAACGCCGTTGCGGCGGCCGATATGAGTCCGCAAGTAAGACTTTCACAGAGAATCTCTGCTTTTTGCAATGCTGATGTTATGATAGAGGGAGAGCTTCGATGAGAAGGTATCTATCGACCAGGTTGCCAGGTAAGAGACCTGACGATTCGGGCCATGAGATCACAGTAACTGACATGTTCAAGACAACTCAACGCAACTCCGGAGGAGGTTCTTGAAGCCAGAGAGCATTCCCGCACACTCTCATTGGAAGAAACCAAAGAAGTAAGTTTCCCAGCGAGAAATGTCCCACAAACGGCTGACGAATTTGGAAGTCTGCTGAGAGACTCGTTCACCAACACGGCCTCGACCCCAATTTCCCCGCCGGCGCGCTCGAGCGCCTCAAGGATTTCCTCGCCAACGCCGACATCTTCGCTGACCCGGACTCGCATACCCGCGACATCTCCGAGGCCAAGATCGAAGTCTCCCTACTGACGACCAACAGCCCCTACGCCGAGGTGCGCGCCGTCGTTGATCCTCATGACGACACCACTCTCCCCGTGAGCACGATTCGTGCCTGGGCTATCGGGCTCTTCTTCGTCATATTCATCGCCTTTATCAATCAGCTGTTTAGTGTGCGCCAGCCGTCCATCACGCTTCGCGCCGAAGTCGTGCAGTTGTTGGCTTACCCTCTCGGCAAGGCGGCGGAGAAATGGCTTCCCGATGTCGGGTTTACATTATTCGGGGTCAGACATAGCCTCAACCCTGGACTCTTTAATAAGAAGGAGCACATGCTCATTTCGATCATGGCGAGCGTCGGAAAGACGCTGCCGAGTTCTAGATACATCAGTGAGTTGTCTGCCATCGGGGCCTCTTACTGTGGAGTTACTGAGTATTGACTCACTTTTTCAGTCTTCACTCAATGGATGGACCGGTACTTCGGCCAAAAGTACGCCAAGTCCTTTAGCTATCAGATTTTGCTCGCTCTCTCGACCAACCTGATGGGTTTCGGTCTGGCTGGTCTGTGCAGAAGGTTCCTGGTCTACCCATCGTTCTGTCTCTGGCCTGCCTCTCTCGTCACAATTGCCCTAAACAGCTCTCTTCACGACGGTAAGACAACCATCTTAGTTCCTCTGTCTACAGAATACAGGATGGAATCGAGCGCTAATGCACTCTTTCAGAGGCAAACCACTCAGTTCCCGGCCCCTTCAATAAGATTTACAGTATGTCCAGGTACCGCCTCTTCTTAGCGGCATTCGCAGCCATGTTCGTCTGGTTCTGGTTCCCCGACTACATCTTCGGCGCTCTCTCGCTCTTCAACTGGGTTGCCTGGATCGCCCCTAACAACTTCACCCTCACCGCCATCACCGGTGTTAAGAAGGGCCTCGGCTTCAACCCTCTGCCGACTTTCGACTGGAACGTTGCGACCCATGTGGTCCAGCCTCTCGTCGTTCCCTTCCGCGTCACACTCAACACCTTTGTCGGCGTCTTTCTGGGCGGTATCACCATCATCGGTCTGTACTGGACCAATGCGTATAACACCGCCTATCTCCCCATCAACTCCAACCTGATGTACAACCACTTTGGTGGCTCTTACAATGTCTCCAAGATCCTGGACGGTCGTGGATGGCTCGACGAGGCCAAGTATCAGGCCTACTCTCCTGTTTATCTGGCTGCCAGTAGCATTACCATGTACTACTACTTTTTCGCCGTCTACGCGGCGACGGTCTCCTACGCCATTCTTTTTCACCGGCATGACATCGCTCTCGGGTTCCGGAGTTTGATGCGCAGCTTCAAGAAGGAGGCCTCAAACGACTTTAAGGATGTGCACACAAGGATGATGTCAAACTATCCCGAAGGTAATTAGTGCCAACCCATCGCTGGTCCTCGGTGCTGACGCTCTCAAGTTCCCGAATGGTGGTACCTTATCCTGAACCTCGCCGCCATCGCCTTCGGCGTTGCGGCCGTTGCTGCATGGCCCACTGAGGTCGGTTGGCCCTTTACCCGTCGCGTCGGCGAGATGATGCTGACAGATTGCAGACGAGCGTCGGTGTCGTTTTTTTCGGTATTGCCTTGGCCCTTGTCTTCGTCATCCCGACTGGAATCATCTTCGCAACCACCGGGATGGAAGTCGAGTTCAAGTAAGCATTGTCTACCAAGCCGATGAATTAAAAAAACTCACACAAACTTCCAAGCGTCCTCGCTGAATTCATCGGAGGTGCCTGGGAGCCGGGAAACGCTCTGGCCATGAACTTCTTCAAGTGTTTCGGGTAAACAAGACCATCCAAACCGAAAAGTCCCTAGATCGAATACTAATGCCCGCATCAAGCTATGTTGCCACCGCCCACGCTCTCGACTTCGCGAACGATCTTAAGCTGGCGCACTACCTCAAAATCCCCCAACGACACACCTTCGCCGCCCAGGTTGCGGCAGTCTTCGTCTCGGCTTTCGTCTGCACCGGCGTCATGAACTTTCAGATTGAGAACATCCCCGACTTGTGCTCTACGTGAGTATTTCTCATTTGTATCCCGATGAGTGAACTCGCTGATGTAATTTTCCGCTTCCAGGAACCAGAAAGATCGCTTCTCGTGCCCCGGGGTCAACACTTATTTCACTGCCGCCGTTTTGTTTGGCAGTCTGGGTGCTCGCAAGGTCTTCGGCTCTGGCGGCATCTACACGGCGCTTCTGTCGGCGTTCCCCGTTGGCTTTGCCGTGCCTTTCATCTTCTACTATTTCCAGAGGAAATTCCCTCGCACGCATTGGTTTGCCAAGATCCATCCCGTCATGATCCTCAGCGGTGGTATCAGTTGGTCTCCCGTAAGCATTTAGCACAAGTCGGCGTAATCCGTTGCGGTTCGCAAGCTAACAGTAAGCGCAGTACAACATCGCCTACATGTGGCCCGCCGTCATTCCTGGCTGGGTAAGCATGGTGTACCTCCGTCAGCGCTACCTCGCTTTCTGGTCCAAGTACAACTACGTCTTGTCTGCGGCGCTCTCGACTGCGATCGCCATTGCCGGAGTCATCATCTTCTTCGCCGTCAGCTATCATGGCTTTGAGATTGATTGGTGGGGTAATAACTCTGAAAGTGGCTGCGAAGCCACCGCTTGCACGAGGCTTGAGCTTCCCAAGGGCGAGTACTTCGGACCGCGCATCGGTACCTACGCGGCTTAGGTCAAAGGAGCCCAACTATTACATATCAGAGGCTGGCGAGGTCAGGAGTGCATGGAACTCCGCGAGGCGCAGATGCCATTGGCTTTCTGGGCGCTGCACAGCCTCCCAGTAGCCTCCAGGAGAAAAGCTCGATATTGAGGTTGCAGCTGAAGGGGAAGAGGGTGCCAATTCGAAATAAATTATTTTCAACGTTCCACTTAGATTCATTGCTCACATATAGACCAACCTGACTTTGCATCGCTTGGGGTCTTCGACTTTGAGGTTACCAACGCAATCAATCAGCCAAGGGCATTTTAAAGCAACGCTTCTTGGCCCAAGCGTCGTACGATCGGCGAAGTAACCCATTTGCCGACGTAACGCTTTGACTCTGTGAGGCTCACCGAAACTCAGCTGCAAAGCGAGGTTGCACTCTGACCCTGGCCCATCCCCAGAAAAGGGGCGATGAAACTATAACAGCAGCAACCAATCAGCAGAGACGGTTGCTGATGAAGCAATGGCCAGCTGGAAAGTTTGTTTTGTTCGTCACAGCATCTCTTGACGTCAGTCCCTCTTCTCCCTCGATTCACGACGCTCCATGTCCTTAAGCCCGCATTCAAAAGCTTCGATCAGGGTATCGCCCAGCTCCACCCCCCGATTCTGCTGGCAGGACGTCTTGCCCTTTTTACCGCCGTGGCCGTTCGACTCGCCGGCGCGTCCGGTAAATGCCGACTTCAGCTCATTTCTTAGAGTTTCACGGCCATGAGTAGTGGCCGGACTCCACCCGGTAGCTCCGGAGCACAGTCTCGGTCGCCTGCGCAATTTAAAAGGGGCTGCTCTACTTGCAAGTAAGTCTGCAAAGCTACCACGGTCACTCGCCAAACAATGAGCGGCTTGCCTGACCGATGCTAGGGCACGAAGTTTGAAGTGTGACGGGACGCGGCCAACTTGTCGACGATGCAGTCTCACAGCCAAGGTCTGCGGCGGCTACCTCGACGGCGGTGAGAGCGGCTTCGCAAGCCGGAAATCCCCGCTGTCGCCCCGCAAAACCTCCTCCATCACTCATTGCAACACCCACGCCGGTTTCGCCGGGCTTAATGCTACGGATAAGCGTTGTTTTGAGTGGTTTGCCCGTGAGACGTCGGGAAGTCTCCCCGGCGTCTTCAGCTCCCCCTTTTGGACAACACTCGTCCTCCAAGCAAGTTCAACTGAGCCGGCCATACTCTATGCCGTCCTCGCCTTGGGCGCTGTTCGTGAGAGAGGGCTTGCTGAACCATGCGACGCCAAACACGACGAGCTACCGGAGCAACAGTCCCTGATGGACAGGGAACGCCTCATTCTGCAATATTACAACAAATCTATCGCACTACTCCAACCCCATTTAATCACGTCAAGCACCGAGTCAATACGCGTCGTCCTCATTGTCTGTACCGTTTTCGTCTGTTTAGAGTTCACCCAAAAGCGGTATAAGAGCGGGTTGTTGCATTTCCGGCATAGCCTCCAGCTGTTGAGCACCTTGCTCGAGAGCATGTCCTCAGCAACGTCGTCAAATACAGCCGACGACTGGTTCGTCGAAGTCATCCCCCGACTTGATATTCAAGCAACACTCCTCACCAATGAGTTCTATCTAGGGGGTGCTTCTCAAGGGCCTTCGATATGGCCCTCGATGCCCAAACTCTTCCAGACAACACGAGATGCAAGCCATTGTCTGGATGGTCTTCTGTTCAGAGCCTATCAAGTTCAAAAGAGCGCCAGTGCGGCAAGCTCTGCAGGAGACGCGGCCGACATATTCGAGCTTCTTGCTACACAGCAAAGTCTCCGAAATGACCTGGAGCTATGGCTTCAGCTTTTAGACTCCTTCAAAGCTGAGGCTTGGAAGGAGCTATCGGATGTTGAAAAGCTTTCGTGTCGATCTCTGACGATATACCACACGATGGCATGCATTATCACCAATACCTCCCTCAATCCAGGAAACGAGTTGATCTTCGACCTTCATACCAGCCACTTTGCATCAGTCGTAACATCGTCACGAGAACTCCTTGAAGCGGTTCAGCCATCAGCCTTACCGACTCCTGCAGCAGATTTATCACCTGGAAACCACGGCCCCCCAGCCGCCTGCGCCACCGACATCGGTCTGGTCCCGCCACTATTCTACACGGCCGTTAAATGCCGCGTCCCGAGGATCAGGCGGCAGGCCATCGAGCTGCTCTCTTCATCGCAGCGTCAAGAAGGTATTTGGGACGCGGTGCTGACAGCACGAGTAGCGAGAGAAGTGATGACGCTGGAAGAGAGAGGGATACGGGACGGTCTTGACGAGGACAAAAGGGCCTCTCCGGATTATGTGGTTCCCATTTTCCCGGGTCCTCCAAGGGTACACAGGATATGGATCGAAGTACCAGAAGAACCCAAAGGAGACATCTTGTTGAGCGTTCAGAGGATACACACCAATGGAAAGAGGGAGACGTTAGGGAGGCGATATGAGGCGAAAAATGGATTTTGGACATCTAGTCCTGTAACCTCTCGCGTTGCCAAAGCCGCCGAGTGCGATGAGAGAAAGTAGGGCCATCGCGTCGAAGGCACAATAGTTGCTAGAAAAGACGCCGCTTTTTAGCCAACAGGCACCCTGCGCGGCCTGTAGTCTGTATGAGTGGTGCTCTAAAATATCATCGAGAAGAGTCAAAGGATGCAGTATAATACATTTTGCCGTAAATTTACGTAATAACCCGCTCATACGTCAAACTCATACTGGTTGCTTGCGCTTTGCATATACCATGGCCCCGGACGGACAGCTGGAATTCCACCTCGCAGCAACAATATTGATTCCTATTTGTGTGACCCTCGCTAAATTCGAAGAGTTTCAAGTAGTTGTAGTGGTTCTCCAGATTTGAAGCTCTTCTAACTTGAAGTCGACGCTTGACGAGAGGCGTGGACAGAGCCGTTCCAAAGGTTTTGTTGATTGCACTATCAGCGACTATTACCGGAAACAAAGCTTTGGCTGCATTAGTGCATCCGGTGATTTCAAAACAGTTCAACGTAATTCACATAGGATCAGTTGATGTGTTGCTTTCCGTGATCATCTCATCCGCCAAGGGAGCCTTGTTTTACTACTCTGTGCGCTTCTTGGCACCCACACACCCAACCTGGACTTGGAATCATTTCAAGCCTTTGTCGTTGTCCGGAAACCTTTCTCCAGCACCATAGTCATCAATTTAAATCCCAAATCCCTCATTAAGCTTCCAAGGTACGGCGAGATGCGACTTCGGAAATGACAGCGACATCTGTATCCTCGACTTGAATGCCGGGTCAATGACGCCCACCCAGTTGGACGTCCGTCTTTGAAGAATTAAGAAGACAAAGGGCGGCCAAATTGGTCGAAGCCAAAGCAGAAACCGAGACTAAGGGGCACAAACTTCTGCAGCTACTTGAGTTAATGCGGAGTTGGTCCCCCAAGACACTGCCTCCTGTTTGCAACGCGGCTGCCATTTGGACCAACGAAGAAAATCCAACGCAGTCTCTCTAAACCGGTATGGAAAGTTGAAAGCTTTCATGGGCGAAGCCCGAACCTTTAACTGCCTTCTGGTCAATAGCAGGGACGATCCTGCTGTTACAGATGGAATCTCCCTTAGCCCGATGACGGCTGAAATGACGCAACTCCTCATAAGTCCAGGCATGGAGTCTGGCCCTTTCTTTGCCATCAACTTTTTCTGCAGCGAAGACCCACTACGCTCTTTCATCAATCCTCCCACCCCTTCGCAATCATCAGCAGCCAGTTGGTATGATACTGAGCTTGATAGGTCAGCTTCTCAGCCATCTCCTAAATAGAGAAATCGAAATGAATCCAGTGTCCATAAACGACTCGAAATGGGCAAAGCTGCAAAGACTTGCGCTTAAGATTCTTTGCACTGTCTTCGAGAATCTGGTAGAAACAAGTGCCTATAGGGGGCTTAGTTCTATGTGTTGTCGACGGAATGGTGTTGGATGACGCGCAGGCGTCGCAATCTCAAACAAAACATAGTCTTTTGGAGGCTGGCGCGGCTGGTCAGGAACTTGGCCGATGGGCCGCAATTTTCAAATTATTTGTGACTTGCGGAGACCAAGCTTCGGGAATAACACAATACTTTCGGGGACATACCTTAGATCTGGACGAGCTCGCCGAGGCGGACGACATAGGGGACTGGTTGGTTTCTATAGGCCCACGGTAGGCGCTTCAAGTTTCCACGAGGGCGGGTACTGAAAGATTTTTGAGCACGGGTCCGCTTCAGTACTTAATTCACGGGTTGTCTATTCCCAGATTTCAAGATATTTACTGTGGTTTGTGGGATGCTAGTCAAACAGTTCTTGTCTGGGTAATGAAAGCGTACACTGGCGTTTATCAGAAGTTTTTCTGTATGTAAATATGATGGCTTTCGGATCAATTACGGCATTCTTGGAAAGGATCCAATCTATAACCTGATCCAACTATCTTTAATTCAAGCCATTCGAAAGCAAGCGAGCTTTCTTTATACTGTTTCCCTTCGCCTGGGAATGTCTTTGATCATTCTGAAGTCCGATTTTCAGTTTATCTACTGGTTGTCTCCAAAGCCAAGGAGTGTTTAGGAGTTTCGCACGGCCGAGTCGGGATGGTGAATAAGTGGGCACTTCGAGCTCCAGTGCCATCCACCACATTTGACGCACTCATAGTTCGCAGGCGGATCTCCTGAGGGCATTTTGTCAGCTTTGGTTAGCTTGATTTTTCGTGGTGCTCTAGAAATGGCCTATGCTTAAGGGACCAGATGCTTGTTGCTGTTTTTTTTTGGGGGGGTGCTGCGTGATATGCTTCCTTGTTGTGCGTTGATGATGGCAGCCAAATCCAAATTTGAGGCGAAGGCCCAGAGAGTCTTTATATTCTCCAAGAGCCGGTATGCCGTGATTCAATCTCTAGAACTAAAGGTAACGTGATGGTTTCTAGAAAGTCATTAGGCTGTGAATAACAACTGAAGCATAGAGCCATGGTGAATGGTTGGGGTTGAATCCGGCGAAGACAAACCTGTTTATTGGGCTTTTGCTTGGCTTCAAGACAATCGTACTGTGATATAATAGAGTAAAAAGCCATTAACTATTTTGGCGGTGCTGTCAAGCAAGATTTTAGCAGACAGTGTTTTTATTTCCTGCGAGCCAATGTTAAACGGTCCTGTTCCCGAACCCCTTTGCCCGTTTGTTTGATCTGCTACGGTGGAGAAACCGTTGCGCTACTCCTTGGCTAGGTTTGAAGTCCTCAAATTCGGCGTCTCCTAGTCGTTTTGTTGGTCTCTCAGCGTCTGTGCGAATAATTGTGCTGTTCTTTGGCCCTGGATAAAAGCACCGCCGACATTCATCTATTTGTCGCAGAGGAGCGATATAATTTCCTGTTGTTTGCTATCCTCTCAAAGACCGTTATGCTTCAAAACTAGGTCTGGGACAGCATTGCGGATTCCTTTCCCTCTCATTGTCAAGGTCTTTCCTCCCCAAAACGCTACATCCTTGAAACTCGATATTACGCTACATCTAGAGACCGAGTGACTGCATTGCCGTGCTGTTGGAGATGATTGGGCCTAGAGTCGACATGCACAGGATGCATGCCTAGAGCCGACCACTCCACCACAGTTCCTTGTCCTCCAACCGTCGGACTCGGAGATGCTAATTTACGTGTACTCAATGAGGGTTATAATCTCGAAAACCGGTCCAAAGCTTTTATACCAGAGGCTCAGCTCATCTCATCGGGCAGTTTGTGTAGATTTGTGAAACTGAGACATCGTGAGGGGACGGCAATGAGAACATCAGCAGAGCATGCAAAAAGCGTTGCTCGGCACAGGCGCCATTGGGGTTAGAATTCTTCATGCATGAGAACCATCTATTGACGCCAAGCGGAATCTTTTCTACTGTGGAATTACATGCTTTTCTGTTCAAGATTTTCTGCGCTTGATAATTTTACTACCCCTTTTTTCGCAAGCCAACTTTGGGGCTCTCAAATTAGTGTCTCATCTAGATTCCAAACTACACTCATTCCATGCGTGTCTAAAGAAATGATTGTGTAGACCTGAGGGCGTTGCATTAATTTGTTCATACATCAATGGTAAACCTGGGTAATTACCACCAAGAGGCTACGTAACGCTATGAATCCGACTTCGTGTAACATGTACTCCAATGAGCAAGGTAACAGGAGTTCGACAGTTCTCATTACAAGAAATGCGTTCTTGGGTAGAAACCCTCAAAGGCCACGTCTTCTGTTTTCATCCTCGGGGAAAGAAGTAACGTTTACTTGAATTCCATTACCATGGAGTTGCAAACGGCTCAACAGGATTCGTGTTTAAGCAGCAAAGAAGCGGTAAGGCGATTGTTTTCTGCATTGAAAGCATCCGCGTACTTCACTGGCTCCTGCCATATTTGACTTAAATATTTTCCTCGCTTTTACCTGGCTCACTAGGATACCGTATGGAAGTTGGTGATAACAGTGTGACCTCATTAAATCATTCCTCTTGCTCTCACTCATGTCCTCTTGTTGACTTATTCGCCCTCATTTTTACATACTCTTCCCCTTCTCCACTCCCACATCCCAAGACTCACACTTTTATAATACCGTTGAAAAAGAACGTTGCTAGACCTTTTCCCAGTTTCCTGCTACGGAGGCAACAAAACATTGCTTAGTCACTAATCACACCCGTCACGATGATCATCTCGTACATCATAGTTGAGGCGACCCTGGCCGTTGGCGCCCTGAGCAATGTGTTTAATACTGCCGCTGGCGATATCGCCACGGTGGCAACATCGAGGTTGCCAACATGGTCGCATCCGGCGTCAGCATTGCATGCTGACGCCAACCTCCTCTTTCGTGATGACCCCCCCTCACGATTGTGAGAACATACTCAAGCGCGACATCACCCCGAGATTAGTTGCTCCTACTCCTGGGAGAACTGCGGCTTCGACAACCACTTGGAGTATACGTATTAACGCCATCGGCAAGACCAGCCCAAGATGGTGTGTCATGATGTTCCGCGAGGCCCTGCGATCAATCAACTACCACCTTCGCCTCAAATCCTGCGACCGTGCATACAAATTCAACGAGAATGGCAATGGCATGGTGGTCGTTTTGACCCTGCCCAAACCGACTCCCAAGTTTGGCGAGTGGCGCCTCAATGTCGAGCAAGTCATCAAGGACAACATGTGTCCTCGTGGCCCTGAGCTCAACTTTTGGGTCAACGAGCGGTATTTTTTTCCACTAATGCTCCTTTTTGATTTCGATGAGCCGCTGGCCTCATTAATTAATATTAAAAGTTGCTACCGAAGCAGCATTTGCCGTCACCGCTGGTGGAAGTGAGACTCCGAGCATCAGCTCCCCGGCAACATATCTGCGATGATCGCTCCTTCCAACGAGATTGAGCCCGCATACTTCCGTTACGATGGTTCCATTACTGTCGTAACTTTTTCAATCACGCTTACAAAAGCCAATATCGCCCCTCGAGCTGGGGCTGAGACCACCATCAACCGCGGCTGTATCAGGGCGACCATCGAATCCACCACCTGCGGCACCTCGACTCACTTCGAGAATGATGAATTCTTCGGGGAACCTTTTTTGGAACGGGCTGAGCAGCCAGTATTTATATCCGAAACAAACTCAATGGAGTAGCGGCCATGGACAACGAACAAGCCGGGCTGGCGGCGGTCGATCAATCTTCTCGACTGGGACCTTTGTCCCATCACCTCTTATCACCTCCATGCAGAGCAATAACAGCACAGTCATATCAAGAGCGTGATCATAACAAATAGTTTGGAAAAGAATATACAGTGAATCGAAGATCAATTCCCCAGGAACGCTCACCCCAACATCCACTCTAAGAAAAAAAAACATCCTCCCATCGGTATTCCTCTCGGTATCTGACAAAAGGCTCACATGTCGCCTGGCGGTTCCAGCACGTTCAGGAACAGCCACTGCCATCCTCGACAGGAAGAAACCAGCTTGCCAAAGACACGGAGACACCTAAACCCTCAGGGTCCTCTTCCCGCCCGTCGAAAACGGAGCCAGAGGCGGCACGGTCGTCTCTGTGGCGGCATCCCTCCTCGTCAGATCCGCCGCCCTCTTCTTCTGCCCGGACTCCGTGACGAACGGGACAAGGGGCGGCGGCGGGTCGTCGTTCTTCCCGCCGCCGCTCTTGCGCCGCTTGAGGGCGTTCTCGTGGTCGAGGCTGCTGTGGAACCGAATCGGAGAGCGCTTGACCTCCGGCACGACGGGAGTGCCGGCCTGGTCGCGACGGATGTAGTGGACGATGCCACCGATGGCGTCCGAGGCGCGGGCTTGGAGGTCGGCCATGGGGCTGGGTCTGGTGTTAGCTTTCATTGTAATTCACATTGAAGAGACGAGAAGCTGTCTCACCCAGAGTCGACGGGGACGGCGCTGACGCCAGCGACGGCGACGGCGATAGTAGCAATGGGAGAGAACTTCATCTTGTCTTGAAATCTTGACGCTTCGTATCTTCGTGTATGGCGCTTTCGTGAAAGTCGTTCCCGCCGAAGTTAAAATCGCGTCCGGGTCAGTCGGCAATGTGAGTTGAACTGGATATAGTGATTGACGGCCTGGTCTGTTCGAAAAGGTTGCAAAGTTGTTATCTGGTATTGTTGGGATTGGGTGTTGTTGATCGTCCGAAATCAGACGCAGCAAACCAACAAGTACAAGTCAGAAAGACCGGATGCCCTGCCCTCTTTTATCTATCACTCCTCCGACGCGTTCCGCTCTTCCAGACCTCTCTCCCTTCCCCCATATTTCCACCTTGCTCCTCATCGCAACATCCAACATCCCCGGCAACTGGATCCCGACTCCTCTCAACTCCGCTGACAGGTAGCTTACACTCCCTTGCTCTGCCTTGCTTCACAACGAGGCGCGCCCGTTCGAAATGCCCTGTCTGGTATCAAAACCTCTTGTATGGGAGATCTGGTCCCAGGATAATCCCGTTGCCCTCTGGGCGTGGTGGGATGCGCGTACTATGTATCTAACTTCCACAAGTGCGTTTCCACAGTTTCAGCCCGCGACAATCCACACGAACCACGGGCCAACCTCTGGTACAGACGGCGGGCTTTTTTGGACAACTTCCTTACGCCTTCTTGGTTTTGTCGAATACAATCCGTTATTTCCACACTCGTCTTTGAGGTTCGCTCGCCTCAAAAGTGGGAAATCATTCAAACTTGGTTTACCGGCTTCTTACCTGCGGCTTCGCCAAGCTGCCAAACACTACATACGCTGCCATTCTTGTCTTCGGTTGATCTTGTCTTGTCTCGTCTCGTCCCGTCTGTTCTAGCAGCTTGACCAAGACACAGAGATAAAATCATGCCGTTTTGAGTCTCTCCAACATCGCCCAAACACCCGGTTGTCCCGACTCAAGCTGTGGGGACGTCTGTCAGCTCCCCGACTCGGGAGTCGCGACAAGCCCCCCTCAAAACTGCGACGACTGGACAGACGCAACCACAGAGCCACCTGCTTACGTCGACTCAGGATCATAGTCGTCTCAACCGTCCCACGACTCGTAATCGCCGATTTCCCCCTCTTGATGGAAACCCCCTCCTCTAGATCCCGTCTGTTCGGTCCCCTTCCACTCCAAAAACAGTAACACCAAGGAAAACCACGCCACAAGACGAGGCCACCCGCCGCAGACTGCCCAACCCTCATCCGACCACTTCGTCTGAAGCTCTCCCTACAGACCGGTCTGCCCGAGCTAGTTGTTTGCTTGGACCGTTTCGTTCGATCTCCATTCGTACTTCGCTAAAATAATGTTGTCTTTCTTTTTTCTTCCTTCCTTTTAAGTTAAACGAACTGTTTGGATTACATGCCAAACTTTGCTCAAACAATCTGCAAATGCAATCGAGCAGATTTATACCTCAAACTCTCCTTCTTGACAGTCGAGAAGGTTTGCCGCCATCGAGATCCAGTTCGGACAGTTGTTAGTATCTCAGAAGTCGTCCGAAGTGTCAACGATATTGGCCCATCCTGCCACAAAACCTGTACTGTCTCTCAACTTGAGTCGCGCCATGCCTTTTGAGCAGACATGCCAGTTGTCGTCGTCTTTCCAGAATCTTCACAAGCCCCAATTGACGTGCCCAGCCCGAGACCTCAACAATCACTCGATTGCCACCTTTCTCACCGCTCTTGGCCTTCTATGCTGATGCGACTGTATGAGCCGCCATTCCCACAGTCCCATCAGACCATGGCCATTCGAGACTGGGCTCGGCTTCCAAGCCGACAGCACCATTCCCCGCGAAGGAGCAAGGTGGCTCAACATCCCAGATCCATGCCAATGCATTAGCGCACGCCAGCCGTCGACCGACTTGCTTTCTCGGCAAATCCAGTAGCATGAATGGCAATCCATTTTTAGGTTCCCCGGACATCTTCGTGGAGAGAACCCACTGCACAATAGCTGTCTCGCCATCCTCACCAAGCCCACCACATTTGACCGAATCACATCCCCGGAATCGCAAGAGCGAATGGCCGGGCGGAACGGGCGGCACGCGTGGACAAATCTATTCATCGTCTCTCGTATCAACAAGTCAGAATAACCTCCAGACGCCGGTAATGCAACGAGCCACGAGAACCAGCGGCATGGAGGATGCTAGGTACGAGAACGACAGTTCTCATTTGGTATATACATGTAGAGAGGCCTTCCTCCTGGTTCCTTGCCTATGGTTGCATCCGTTAGGTTCATGCATAGCGAACCTCGTTGAAAAGCGCCGCGCGCGCCTGGGTCAAGGCCGCGAGCTCGAACAGGAATGACTGGAGCACAATCACATTGGTGATGATGTGCGACACCGACGCCAGACGCTCTTCCGTCTCCTTCACCTTCTTAGGGGCGTTCGCCCCCGCAATATCGTCAGCGCTTGGCTCTGGCTCGGCGCCGTCCTTCTGCTGCTCTCCTTCCTGCTGCCCGTCATGTTGATCTTCTGACCCATCGTCATCTTTCGGTGGCGGCATGTGCAAGGTCGGCTTCTTCTTCCCAAGATCCAGCGGGATAGGCTCAACCTTGTCGGGGATGCCAATTTTCCGCGCAAGGATGCTCTGATCTATAGCTGCAAACGCAGCGGCTTGGCTAGCCACTGGGTCCCGAGGGGCATGCGACGAACTATTCTCGTCTGTTGCACTTCGACCGGAGTTGTCGTGGCTGCCGGGAGTGTCTTTTGGCGGGGGAACGGGTCGAGATGTTGGGGTAGAAAAGCCGTAGCCGCCTGACATACCTCCCTGCGCCGGGCTGGCTGTGACGGACCCGCGGCTGTTCTTTCGTCCCCGTGGACTGCCTGTTCGGCTGGGTGTACTCAACTCCGACACCAAGCGCTGGGCGAAGCGATCGAGACCTGACGGACGCGCCGGCGACCCGCTGCGGGTTGCTTCGTCTAGACTGGAGCGTTCTGGGGTGTGGGTTGAACTGTGTCTCTGCGGCGTGGGCTTGCGTGGTGGCAAGGGCGGAGGTGGTGGCCGCGGGTTATCTGCAGTCTGGAACGCCTCTCTCCGCCCTTGCAGCAGATCTTCAAAGCGGGGCACCGTCTCGCGATACCTGTCTACCTGGTTACACAGTTGCTGGAGGACGACGAGTATGCGAGGCAGTGATGGTTGTGACCATATGGGGCGCCGACGACAGGCATCCAGAGACTCCAGGATCTGCTGTTCCGCCGAAGTCGTAGAATCAGGGTCAGTCGGAGGCCTGAACGATGTGATCGAGGCGTCAGGTGAAGTCGGGCTTGGCGGCTGCTCCTCATAAGTATATTTTTGTGGGTTTCGCAGCAGCCATCCCTCCGGTGTCATATAGCCACAGATGGCCAAGTCCAATATGGCCTCGGTGAGTGAGAGGTTCGTGTCGACCGGGTTGATGAAGAATGTCTCAAGAAGATCCAGCAACGAGTTGAGCAGAGGGTCGTCTGGGCGGAGCGTGTGCTCGTGCACGTCGCGTGGCGCTCCAGGGAGTGTATCAGGAACTGCGGGTAAGTCATGGTTACTGGTGGATGTCTTGGGTGCGACGAGCTTCAACGAGCAGGGATGACTCTCGAGCCGGGACATGGTATCTTTCAAGACGTTATCATAGATCTCATCAAAGTTGTCCTGCCCACCGATAGACCCCGCCAAACTCATGAGGTAATCCACCTCCTGCTCGTGAGCACCGACTGTCCGATGCATCTTGTCTCCCAAAACCGCTTCGGTGCGTAGTAGTGTGCTGACAGCATACCGATGGTGCCTCTTGAGAATAGCCGAGACCAGCTGAAGCGTCACACGGATGGTCTGCTGGTTGTGGGAACGCAGACAAGCTTGAGCGAGGTCGACCAGGTTGAAGAGCACGGGAGTGGCGGTGATATCTGATTTCGTTTGTGCTAGCATTGTTGCAAGATCCATCGACTTGCGCTTACGGGCTGCGCTGATGGAGGCACGCGAGCCTGTCATGTCGGAGGAGACGTGGTCCGGCAAGCCGAGTAGGTAATGGAGGATTAGGTTAATCATGTCAGGGTGATCGAGGGACTCAAGGATGCGACGAAGATAGGTCAAGACAGCGACAGACGAGCCGCCATCAATATCGGAGGACTCCAGCAATGAAGGGTATCTACTTGGTCAGCATGGATCTGTCTCATCGAGACAAAGTGCTCTTACAAAAGTTGCTGCAGAAAGATGACCTGGAAGTGTTCCAAAAGCGTCTGCTTCACCTCGACCGACTTGCAGTGGTCCAGCACATCTTGCCAGAAAAGGAGATGGGAGAGAAACGTCTCGAGGTGTAATTGGAAGTCGGGAGAGCATGAGCTGATGATCTCAAAGGTAGAGTTCGGGTGTTGATAATCGGATAAGGCGAGAACGGGGGGTACGTCGTTAGCAGGATAGTCGATGACCAGCTTGCGACTGAGCTGACTGTATAGGGCACCCAAACCGGTCGCCATCAGGGTGGAAAGGTCGCTTTCGACAATCCATTGCTCGAGAGACTCGTCGCTAGAGGCTGACTCAATGATGTACAGCAAACCCGTCCTGGCGAAGTCGCCAACCTTGCCCTCGTGGTGGATGTAGTCCATCAGAATGTAGAACAGCGGGAAGTCCTGCCTCTGAGTTCGCCCGGCAAATGCATCATGCTCGTCTTGCGATCGATCCTTGGGGGATCGGGATCCATCATGATGGCTCTCGAACCAGGCGTGCAGAATATCCCGGTTGAGACGGATCTTGGTGGTGATGTTAAAAGCCAGCTCAACAACCTTGGCCTCAGTATCGGACCCTAAGCGGACACTGTTGACGCCAGTAATGCGCACGAGGAGATTCGTCAGGCTGGCGGAGAAGGTGGTATTCTCGACGAAGGCCTCCTCTTCTGTCTCTAGTAGGGTTGCGAAGAACAGCACGGCCTCCTTGATGATCCATTCATTGTAGGACGTCGTCGCTATCTTGCCGATGGGTACATAGACTTGTTTCTTCGCGGCATATTGGATGCAGGGATGGGGGAGAGGTCGTCGAGATTCGTCGGTTAAGATGTTCGTGAGCTCTTGGAGGCGGATCTCGAGGTTTTCGGCGGCGTCGGTATCATTGGCGAGGTTGGACGAAGATCTCCAGATTTGCTTCAGGGTCTATTAGCAGCTGGGCAGGGCCACATGAGGGGAGCTCCTTACCAAAATGCGGTTGTACTCCTTGTCGAAGCGGTGCAGACGTTTCGTGGGGTTCTTTGCTTCTTCTTTGCGATGAGCCGAGGGAGACAGCGAGGTGCCGGCTAGGAGGCGCGACCACTAGTATGCATCGTCAGGAACAAATTTCTTGAAGCCTAGGCAGGCCAGGGTGGGAACGTGAGGGTGGCTCACAAAGTCCATGGTGTTGACACCGAAGGCATCTCTAGCAGCGTCGGATAGAGAGATTATTCGCGCATTCAAGCTTCGAGGAGGGCTGTCGATGGCGGGCGGGGAGTATCATTCGTTCTCAGTGGTCGAGGACAGATGGTTCAGGGAAGAACAGAGAGAGACGGGGAGATGGAGACGGAGCTTCGGTGCATAATGTGTCAAGTGTCAGGCGTCGCGAAATGTCATTCCGAGACTTGACCGCGTGCTGTTGCTCCTGCGCTGGCCCTGCAAGATTGGAGAAGCCGGTACGTACAGTACCCTCTCATGCAGCTGCAGCTTGCCCACGTTGCATAAACCGGGTGCACGCTCCTCAACTGTCCCGTGTGGCGCGCCCGGATGATTACCTCATCAAGCATGTGGCTGGTGGCTCTGGGAAGTACGTACTTTTGATCTCGTTCTCATCTCTCGATGGAATTTTAGTTGTTTGCTAACAGACGCTAGTCGACCTTCGTCTGTGCAATACATAAATCTTTGCAAGGAGAAATATGCTTATGCATCATGATTGTGCCAATTCTCATCAAATCTGCGCGTTATTACCTTTCGAAGAGAGTTGTGGCCGGCCAGCGTGAGTTGGTTGTCCAGGCAGTGTCCCACTTTTTCGACTGATCATATGATCTGCCTTATAATACCGCTGTTGCACGGGTCAACTTCGCTATCAACTACAACAGCAACAGCTAACAACGGTGGTCAAGGTCGAGTATGCAAGCAATGTTCAGTTGCCGTAGAAGCACTCTCTTGTTGCATTTCGGGTTATAGTAAGAAGCGGCAGAATCCTCGCGTCGAAGGATTCCACAAGATTTGTGACAAGAATTACAAATCTGACTTCAAGGCTGACAAGGAGATCAACAAGAAGGCGACTAGAGGCTCTCTAAACAACCATTAGTTTGCGATTCACTGTTTCAACATCCTCCAGGGGCGCTACGAAGAATACGAAAGCCGGGCCAACCGAATCGCGAGAGGCCTTAGGCAGCACCTCAAAAATCAAGCAGAACGCAGGGCGGACAGAGAGGAGGTCGACGAACGCCACATTCGATGCGACAAGCGACCTATTCAAGGCCGAAAACAATACTATCATGCAGACTACTTTACACGACGCTAGCGTTCATGTTGTCATCCTACCCATCGCTGCGGATTGGTAGGCAGTGCCCGAGACAATAGAATCTGTTCACAGCACTGGCAGGTTTTGTAGATCGAGAAGCTGGCCGGGGCCCCACCATCTCGGCAAAAACATGACCCTCCTGCTGTCATCAAAGAATACAAGCAGCACAGCCCACACTTGCCCCTCGCGAGCCGTAGCTTTGGACATTTATGTTGTCTACGTGGTTTTGATTCTAGTCTGATCATTGAGGAGACTCGTTTATACTGGGACTTACCGTCATGGAAAAATTGGAGACTGCCGTGGAACCAATCTAATTGCCTATGCGGATAGAGCGTCGCGTTGGCTATCAAGTCTCACGCTTCGAAGGCCAACAATGAACATATTCACTTCCTTGATACTCTCGTAAGGTAACACCCAAAATGAAACCTGAGATCAAAAGAAGTTGTATCTGCTTGTGAGGGTTTGAAAGGCCAACCGTTCAATCTAATAGTGTCGCTCCCAACAAACAGTCAAGTCGAGCCACTCAAGTCTGTGCTACTGCTTTGCCAGTGCCTACAGCATTGGTCTAAGGCTCCATTTCATGGATTGGAGTGGGAACGAGCCGATCAAACGAGGATGGGAACTAGCTGCCAAAGCGCCATTTTACGTCCAAGTTAGTGGTGCACGACATGAGGCACAAACTGTCGCTTCACGTTCGCATAGAATGCGCGTTCGAACGCTCTTCATCGTCCAATTCGTTCTCTTATTACGATCTAGGCCATGGCTGAGGCCCCCTACCAGTCTCGCCTCGGCGCTTGCCTCCAACCTCAAGCCACCTTGTATAATTATTACGTGATAACCCCTAGCAGGAACGAACACTCGAATCGACTCGGGCCGAAAGTGAGCCTGTGGTGGAGGCATTCCAATCAAGTGACAGTTTGACGGTAATTTTTAGACTGAAAAGTCGGTAGTGTAGTTAGCATTCAAGCCCTCTGGGTCAAAGCCAAGTCCGCTTACTCGAGTACATTTATGTCAGTGCGTACGAACTTGGGACTGGATTGCCTTTCTCCCAGAACCTGATTGTGACGTCACAGTTCTTGTAAACCGCATAACATTCATCGGCTTCGCCGAACGATGTTGGGAGAATGATCCAGTATGTGCCATCATAGTTGCCGAGGTTGAAATTGTATGTCAGATCGAAGAAGTCAGAGTTACTAGCAAACGGTAAGTATTGATAGACACCAAGTTAGACAGTATAGGGCAAGGACTCACCCAGTAACGGATTGCCGCATGGATTGAAACTTGGCATTCATGGTACCACCGTGGAACCCTTCCACATAGTATGTCGATCCTACGTTGGTAGGCAACTTGTGGTTGATGCGGTGCTTGGTCTGACCACAGTGGTAGCTGTTGATGACATCGCATTGCACAGCCGCATTGCAGTGGCCAGCTATCCCGAGCAAAAAGACCAGTGTCGAAAGAGAGGAAACAACCTTGAAATTCGGTGCCAGAAGTGAGAAAGACACCATTATTGGAGAAGAAAATGGGCGGTGATGAGGGTGAGATGTTTTTGAACGGCTTTGGGCCAGAGGGAAATGGTTAAAGGCTTTTGATCTTGGTTTCATCCCGGGGGATCGATCGACTTAGATATTTGCAAGCGTCATCACTTTGCGTATACCAACCTCTTACACAATCGCGGTATCTTCCCAAACCGACAAGTGCCCAATACCGGCCCATTTTGCTGATATTAGTTCATCAAAACGTGATGCTCTTTGAACAACATGACTCGAGGCATGACTCGAACGATCCGCAGTACATTCGCCAAGACCCATGTAAACTCAGATAGTATTTCGACTATAAGCTGACCTAGTAAGCTGAACTAGTACGATGAGTTAATATATATACGAGTCATTATGATCACAGATATAATGTGCCGGTTGTTTCAAAACTCTAAATGCGCGTTTGCAGGGGATATATATTTGGATCGACCAATATTCTATGTAGTATCTCGTCACCCACGTACGCTTACGGAGGTCAGCTGTGAGACCGTCGGTAGCACTAGATCAAACTTAAATAAGTCAGCGCAGCTATGTTGATCTTTGCGCCAAAGAGCATTGGTTGCAGCAGTGAATCACTAAACAGGACTGAAGACTCCGCCAGACTCAAAAATGGCATAGAATATAATGAAAGACTAAGCGCCTTGCCTACAGTTGTTTCTGCCAAGCTCATTCCCAACTCTTAATCTTATTACCACAACACTTGTTCACCATGCTTCATTCACTTCTTCTTGCCTTGGTCTTTGACCAAGCACACGGCCGAGTGGCAGCGAGTTTGGAAGCAAACTCAAATGTTCCCACACCGCTGTTTGTTAAGAACGTGAATGGCAACGCCACGACTTACGAGCCTTATGACGCTCTTGATTACCAGCAGTGGGCTCCTGAAACCTCTCTCTACAATGGTCTTCCGATGATCGAGAAGCAAGTGACGGTGGACGGCAAGCAACTAATCTACCAAGATTTCAACATTTCTGCTCTCAGCTTGGAGCAGTTCAAAGAGCACGTCATGGGCACCCCACAGTTTTTGATACTGATGGGAATTTTATCCCTTCAACTGAAGAGGTTCAGGCATACCGGTAGGGTCTCTATCAGTCTGATTATTTCGCACACAATTGACTAATTCCCAAACACAGGGAGTCTCTCATTGCTCTTTCAGACGGCCGAGACACAAGCATCGCTATTCCAAACCATCTTTCGAAAAGGGCCTTCCCAGATATGTGTTTCTACGACGACAGGCTGCGTTGCTCAAGCAGTTGCACCAATCTTATATCACGTGGCGTCCGACAATCAACTAATAACAACGTGTATGGATACTACCACTACGAGTCTGATGCGCAATGCGGAACGGGCTCCATCACGAAGACTGTATCAGTTACTCACGTATCTGGCGTTACGATTGGAGGCAGTGGACAGATTCCTGGGGTAAGTTTCGGTGGATCTCTCGAGCTCAATCGATCTCACGGACTGACTTGTATTAGTTTGGCAAGGGATGGACGAAACTCGCATCTACTTTCCTCAGCACGTTTGGATTAACCATCGGACATACTCCCGATAGGTAGGAACGTCCCATTATGATACTCAGTATGGCCTTTATCCCATGCAGTTACTAACGTTTTGTCCTAGTGTTACCACTGGTATCAGCTATTCCGGTACCTGCGGTCCTTTCAACGTCTGTTTTCTTTGGCAAAGACCTCATTTCCGGGTCGATAAGGGTGTTATTGTTGTACGGAACCTCCAGATCGCTTATTAGGGAGTTGCTAATTATAAGGAAATAGACGCAGCATATCGATGTCAACTCAAAACGCGCCTGTTCGAACCCTACAGTCACCCCTTACGAAGCTCACATCATGCACGATAACAACGATGCTGGAGGTGCTAGTACGTTGCATTCTGTTTTCTCTTCCTCCTAAACTTCCTGAATCAGATAGGCCTAACTTCAATCCCCCAGGTTCTCATGGGATCTGCTACTCTATGGGAAACCACGGATGTGGTCGTCGAGTAGACGCTTCCTCTACACTTCAACGTTGCCCTAATAACTACTAGAGTCTGGAGTTGGTTCACAAAGTGGGATAGCGTTGCGATGCCGGCGTCCAGGGTTCAAATCGACCAGGAAAAGGCCCTTTGTTGATAGTCTTGTAACGTTGGTCCCTTTAACAGACAACACAGTGGGCCATGCATTTTCTGTTGCGACTAGTGTGGGAAGAATACATGGAAGGCACTATGTCATTAGGAAAGGCGGTGGCACAGCTGTTGCTATAGGATTGAGTGTTTTGGTTTCAAGGAATCTTAAGATCTAGGATTAGTTAATTGGATCCTTTGTCTGGCGTCTAATATCAGCGTCTTAGTCGGCTAAACGAGTGTAAACCTAAGTTGACTCTTTGGTATGCTATAGCCATTTACATAGATAGTTCGAGTTATATGGAACTAGTTGGCTTTAAGGTACTCCGTGAATCATGTGTGGTTATATTTATATCAAGCCGGCTTCTAGCTTCTTACAGTAACACATCCGCTCAATGCACGAGCTTTTGTCCCTTCCATCTATATAGGATCGTCCTATTAATTACTGCCAAGTCAAGCGATGGAGATATTGTCTAGGATCTTTTGTACAATCGAATAAGCTCTCGCTACCCTGATATCACGACTTATCTATTTGGTTTTGATAACTCAGACGTGATCTAGAGACGTTGGTTACTGTCAATAGGAAGAACTGCTACGTTATGGTACGATAAGCGCTCTCTGCCAAGGTAATAGCAAGAAACGGAGGGATCAAAAACTGCATTACTTTTGTCCATAGGAAAAACAGCAGCACTTGAACGAGCTCTTACCATAGCTCAGGAGTACTTATGGCCACCCAATTCGCTCTTGAGTCTGGTGCTGGATCAGAAATTAAAGAACGCATCAAGTGACTCCAAATGGTAGGGATATCTCGTGCGCGTCCATGATACCAAAAGTATTTCGCAGAGTATAATATAAAAAATATTCAGAGTTTAATGCCCGGCTCTCGGTACAGCTTTAAAAAAAACCAGGTCCAGTCGTACTATTAGTACAGCAAATTGACAGCACGCGCCGAGGCTGGCAACGAACCACATGCCCTGCGGCCACTGGGTCATGATTCAAGTGCTTCACGATATTAAACTTAATCTAAGAGGAGGTTTTCGAAGCATATGACACAAAGTTCAATACAAATAGTGCTGTATTCCAAGTGTCGTCATGGCTGGTTGTTTCGGGCTGCTTTAACGAGACGTGCCCCTCTCAGTTTCCCACTCTTATTAGATAGCGGAAGTGTTGAATCCTGTTACAATACTACTCCCTACGTCGCTTAAATGAGGGATTTACCCATTCTTTGGCAGCTTAGTTGACAAGATTGTGGTTAAGAACGAATTTTATGAGTGCTGCTAACCTATGTACCCAAGTTTAGCGCCAAAAGAAAACCCACTCTGGAGCAGGCAGCTGTCTATCTAACAGTTTTTCCTGCATTTTCTGCAGATTCCCTCAGTTGTCTGTTAACCATGCGCTCTTGTTCTGCTCGGCAATGTCACGAAGCTTCGCGGGCGGCTTGCCGGTCACCTCTTCAAACAAATTGTTGGTACGGTTCTCGCTCCCATTCTTGATATCCGTATCCAAGGAACTCATCATCCGGGCGTAATCACGCGGCATACCGAAATGCGAGCGCCTTTCGTCAAGATCTTCAGCAGATATGTTTTTGTGATCAATCTTACGACCCACCACCTCTGTCAAGATGGCAGCCACCTGTTGATGCAGTTGTTAATGATCCATATAGTTTATCGGATAGAAAGATCGTACTTCACTGTACGATAGTAGCTCCGGCCCGAGGATCAGATACTCATCATTGGGCGCAGAGGCCTGCGTCAGTGTTACAAACGCGACCGATGCGATGTCCATGGCAGAAACCCAGGGAATCTTGCCATCACCCGCTGCTGAGTAGAATGCACTCTCCTCTCTAATAGACTTCAGATGCCACGGCTGTTCAAAGAAATTCTCTGTCGTTCGTCAGAAAAAGGGATCAGCTCTTTAGGCGTGAAGAGGCACCCACCGGAAAACCACGTCGGTCTCAAGGACGCCCATTCAACCTCGCCGGCATCTCCGAGCTGCTTGAGATAGGCATGCACACGTCCAATAGCCAACCCATTGATGTCGGGGTGCAGCGGGCTACCGCTTAAGAGTATGAATCTTTTCACGCCCTTTGAGCGAGCCAGATCTATGAATCTTTGCATAGGCGGCAACATGTCGAGGAAGGGAGGGGCCACTAGGTAGACGCTATAGGGCCTAGCTGCTTCCAACGAACTGGTCCAGGTATCTTCGTCATTCCAGTCGAAGGCGACTGCTTTGACATTCGAGGCAGCAGGCTCGGTCGTGGAATCACCGCTGCGGGATGCTTGGAAAGTTGGGATCGTTGTTTTTGCCAGGAGCGCTGTCAGTCTGCGGCCGACTTTCCCGGTGCCGCCGGTAAGTAAAACTGCTTTGGGCGACGACATGCTGATCTTTTAATTGCAATGGATTGGTTTTGGTTGAGATTCAAGCTTGTATCAACTGAATATCTCTTTATATAGCCAGTGGTAGATTTATAATTAACACCGCGACTGATTCCACGTGAGCGCTTGGGCTTGGTGGTTTAAGTCCGCTCCGCTCCAGCGGATCAAGAATAACATTTTGCTTGTTAATCAAATACGATACGAAGTGGTCCTGGTAATCCCTGTATTATCTTGAATTAATTGGCTGCCATAGCGCATATGGTCTTAGAAGTCATGGTCCGCAATGTTGCAAGGCCCGCCCATACATGTGCGAAAAAGCTAACATCCCTCACCCCCAAACGAAGGCTCCATTCCCACTTTCGTCTTCGTTACTATGTAGGCGGAGTAACAACACTACTTGACTGTTCAAAAGGACAGAGAACTACATTATCAGCACGGGATCAAGATTCGATAGACGACTACGCATCAAGCTAAGCCTACAAAGGGGTGAAGGATCGCGTCTCGGATGTAGTAAATACTATCAAACAGTTCTCAGGGTGGACATTATACCACGACAACTACCGGGATTAAATGTTTGCATCAATTTGCTGGTTATATTCGTTCACGTATAGTGCTGGATACTGTGTTCATGAATCACAAATAGATTCCAAAAGGGGAGAAAGTAGCGGTTTCCTCGTGATCGAAAGGTGCAAGCCCAAAGTTCAGTGCTACTCCTGATTGCGCCTATCCTGGATTTCATGTTAAGAGAACCACTGGGAATCCGCATCTGGATCAAGTCTCCTAGACTCCTACACAACATATTGCTATCAACACCATACTTTGACTGCCAAATCCGTACCAAGTGTCGGACCATGATTCGGCTTGGTCGTGCATTTGAGGTTCGCTACGGCCCGACTCAGCCAGGTAGCTGAAAAGGCTTTAGCCCCATACTGTGCGTCGGTAGGGAGTGTGTCACACCAACCCTTGCTCTTCATCTTATGGCTTTCCATAGGAGCTCGCTCTTGTCGAGTGTGATCGTTAGTCAAGGCAGAATTCAAACTCGTTACACCATTTTCTGGTTATTGCTCCTGAAAGAAGAACGTCGTGCTCTACATAAGCTAGTAGGACGTCGAGAGCCACGCAGAACATTACCCTTTCGGAAGACACACTCGCCCTGCGCCAGCTACAACGACCGCTCATATTCCAGAAAGTGCCGGAATCAGCGCGATTTGTCATAGTATACAAGAGATTTTCCCGTCAGTTAGTGAGCTCACTAATCACAAATTCGTTATTCGGCTATCTTTTAGACATGGGTAGATTGCCTAGCCATGGACGTCTCAATAAGATTTAGTGTTTGCAGACGCGGATACATATCGTCATTGTCCACTTTTAAACTCTCTTTTATGGGGCATCGGATTTGCTAAGAACCGTCCTTCCCCCAACTCTTTTTTCACTTTTCCCAGCTTTCTCTCATGTTTTCCACATAACGAGAATGCCAGACTTGAGCCAGCCCCCAATGGCTGTCATGCCGGCCAACACAGTTTGCACTAGGATATTGTTCGTAGGGCGGGTTTTTTTTCCTCTGCTGAATAATTTGTCGACACTGCAATTAGTTAGTCAGGCCTCTATCCCAGAAGAGGGAATACTTCAAACTCAAAGCGGATTTTGTTGTCTTCGTCAAGAAACTCCGTCCATTTCTCTATATAAGCCGTGAAATGGAACATGTTGAAGCAAAATCTGGCTCAAGTTCATTACAATTCAACTCTCGAAGCCGCAGACAACCACAATCATATCCAATTGTTCCTCATCCTGTTATATCCTACCTACAAGCTACAATGGCTTCCAGATACGCTCAAGTCCATGAGTCGCCCGCCGGGCCCGGTGATTCTCGCCCCGTCGCTTCGCAAATCATCCAGGACGAAGGGCTTGAAGGGAAGTGGCACGACAAAGTCATCTTCATCACCGGCTGTTCCTCCGGGCTGGGTCTCGAAACCGCGCGTGCCCTGGCAGTCACTGGCGCCACGCTTTATCTTGCTGCTCGAGATCTCGCCAAGGCGAAGACTGCTCTCGGCGACCTTGTCAAGAGCGAGCGGGTTCACCTCCTCCAACTTGATCTGGGATCCCTCGCAAGCGTGCGAGCTTGCGCCGCCGAGTTCATCTCGAAGGGCTCCAAGCTTAACATCTTGATCGCCAACGCTGGCGTGATGATGACGCCGCCAGGTCACACTGCCGACGGCTTCGAGACCCAGTTCGGCACCAACCATCTTGCTCACTTCCTCCTCTTTGAACTCTTGAAACCCGTCTTGTTGGCTTCTTCAACGGCTCAGTTTCACTCTCGCGTTATTTTTCTATCCTCCATCGCGCACCGTTCCTCGGAGGTTGACTTCGAC
Source organism: Colletotrichum coccodes (assembly GCA_020466075.1). Classification (NCBI taxonomy): domain Eukaryota; kingdom Fungi; phylum Ascomycota; class Sordariomycetes; order Glomerellales; family Glomerellaceae; genus Colletotrichum; species Colletotrichum coccodes. Next base: position 37,404 of record JAIMZG010001561.1, read on the forward strand.
AACCTGAACGTCATCGATAACTATAACCCTTGGGTTGCTTACGCCCAGAGCAAGACGGCCAACGTCTGGGCCGCGAACGAGATCGAGCGCCGTTATGGGTCCCATGGACTACACGCTTGGAGTGTTCAGCCTGGTCCCACGGGCACTGGCTTGTATAAGCACATGTCCGAAGCGGACATGGCGGCCAGTCAGTCGGATCCGGTTCTTGCTAAAACCTTCAAAACTGTCGGGCAAGGTGCTGCCACTACGGTGTGGGGTGCTACAGCGAAAGCTTTGGAAGGGCAAGGTGGCAAGTACCTCGAGGACTGCCAAATTTCCAAGCCGGTTGATCCCACGGGGGGACCTTGGGCGCCAGGCCATTGTTCTTGGACATATGACCAAGAGAGAGAGGCCAAGCTTTGGGACAAGTCTTTGGAATTGGTCGGATTGAAGAAGTAGGCCCCTTTTACTCTCGTTGTCTATTTTTCTTGTTCTGCCTCCTATAGTAATCGACACCTCATAACGGATAAGCTTGAACGACTTCGAACGCTTGATTATTGATGTCTCGTGACTGTAAGCGGCATGCAAGCCGACAGCTCGATCCAGAGATTCTCTTGTTGGATGAGCCCCCTTAACAATACAGAACCGGTTATATTAGGTCATTGCTGGTCATCAGGTGGTACCTGAGGCTTGTGTGAGACACCTCAAAAACCGCTTTTTATACTCATAGCATTTCCTTTACGCCGACGTCGTAGCTGGACTGGGTAAATCCGTTGACGAGCTTAGTATTGGTGGAGTAAAAAATGGGCAAATGAGATAAAAAAGCGTTTCGAGAAGAATGTTGGCGAGAAATGCTATAGTGACCGGATGCACTCTGGAAGTTCGATGAAGAATAGTAATCCCCTCGAAAGGCTAAGGAAGTGTAGAGATGGAATCAGAACAAGCTGAAGGACGCGCACCTTCAGGCCTCTTCGTTGACCAGACTCCACAACAAAGGCTCGAGTACTATGGCGCAATTCTCCAGTCTTGCTTCATCGGCCGCAAGACGCCGAGTATGGACGTGCTCTGCACTATTTTCACCTGGCAAGGCACCCTAAAAACTTACCGGCACCTTACCACAGAGGATGAACATATGTTACACTATTAAGGTCAAACCGTGGGCATCATTCAAGTGCTTCGAGCTACAGCAACAAGACCAATACCGTCCTTGCGCTCTCCCTCGGTCCTCACACGGACTCAGGATCATACTCGTAGGGATTAAGGATATCCCTTCGTTTTTTTCTTGTGGTTCGAAACCCTGGCCGAGGCTTCTGTTAGGTTTCATCGACGATGGGCGCATATTGATGGTTTTGAAGGTCGACAGCTGTCTTTTGAAAGGTTTATTAGACTCTCCTCCACGTTCCACTCGTCGGTTTCATCTCTTTGACAAGACTTCTGAGGTTAATCGAAACCTCAAAGTGATTGTTCAGAGTTTCTGGGAGTATATCAACCTCTTCGTTGAGTTGAAGGGGCAAAACGATGACTACGAGGTGCACAAGAAGGCTAGAAGCATAGGGAGCTCAATGACTGTGAAAATGGTGACTACAAACATAAAAAGAATGAAAAAGCGGATGATGGATATGAGTAAACGCTCGACGATGGTAATGGCTACCGGCTCACATTCTTGGGTAATGTCGGTTCACTGCATGTAACGATCACGGCCGCCAAGGTGTAAGAGTTCGTATTTAACTAATAATAAATATCTCGATACAAGGTTTCCTCCAACTTCACATTTCCTATAATTAATGATGCGGCGTCAGTTGAACCTAACCCCTTACAGAGAATTCGATTGAAGGCGAACTCGACTCAAGTCGGGGTATGAACCCTGCCCTGAGGACCGCACTCTTGGAATAATCTAGGTTAACCGAAAGGAAACAAGCAGGTTTTGTGGTTTCATTCGCAAAGTAAGGGTCCTTATTCCCTAAAAACCCTTCGTCTTACATTCTTCATTTTGAAAGGCGCTTCCCTTCTCATTCTTGTCGCCATCATGATTCTTGTCCCAACGGGGGTCCTACTAGAGATTGGAGGTGGAAGACAAAGCCGTGTTCTGCCTCACCACATCAGATGTATATAGACCTTTCATATCTTGACGGCCGCATTTTTGAACATGCTTTTCAGCTTTTCCGAGGTGGGCTTGACTCCAAGTCATCAATCACCAGTTCCTTGGGGCAATGAATCATCCTACCTCTGTGGAACAACCTAAAGCTGGTTAGTATGTAGTACGATATTTCGGCCTACTAGATGAGGGAGCAGAGTAACTGACCAGTTGAGTAAAAAGGCCCACAATATAGATTAGACTGCAGAAAGAAGATCTAGGAGAGTTAATATAATTACCAGCTAATAGGTATATAGTTAAAGGAGTCAAATCTTGACTCTTATGGCTGGCGGGTTAACTACTCACGTGTTACGATTCAAAAACGGTGACTACTGATTTAGTCTGAAAGAACTCTACCAGACAGTGAACGGGATGCGTGACCGCTCTCAGCTATGGACGACTGCGGCCACTTCTTGAACCACGGAACAGAAAGACTATAGAGAGTCGCGTGACACAATCACTGCTATTTTAAATAGTCGAGATCAATATAATTCAGTCGGGTGCTTTGTATTGTTTTGATCTAACTTGAACAAAGGCATCATAGTAACCATCCTACGAGTAGCATAAGTATATTGTGGCTAAGACGATTGGTTACAGTCGGCTATTGTTATGCGGCCTTGAGAACGGAATACGTTGCCTACACTCCCCAGTGGCAACGTCAAGTGAGGAGAATGTACGGCACTACAGGAGTTTGTGACAGCATAAAATCCGTGTCGTGTTTTTTGCAGCGATTTCCGTCAGCACAAGATATCCCGTAACTTATTCTTTGTTGAAAAGGATAAGTCAGTCTTCACTACTAGCTACAGTTAAATCAGGTCGCCCATCACCATACTAAGAACTCCCGGCCGTCCCAGCCTTCACAGGCTGTGGCTTGTTGGCCGTGTTACAGCTGGTGTAGAACTCGCCGTCGTTTGCGATCACTTCCATTTGATGCAAGACGATGGGGCTGTCCAATCTCGTACACTTGATCCAAACGTGCCTGGAGAAGAGTACCATTGCAGTGTAAACGTCCACCGTGATTTCCTTGGTGATCTCTTTCTCGCTGTACTCGTTGGACGATGTCGAGGTGTTGTAAGTGAATTGATAGTTGAGGCTTACGGAGCCACTGGCCAGCCCGACGCCGTACGAAGCTGAGACTTCCACGCCGACGCTATGCGTCATCTCCTCGCTTTTCTGATTGCTCACACCGTACAGAGTTCTTGTGTTCTCTTTCAACGGGGTAGGAGTGTCGTTCGACCACACCCTTTCTGTATACCAGGAGATAGACCGGCTGACGGTCAAGAATGGATTGCGGATGTTGTCCAGGCTCGTCTGGTCCTTTGGACTGAAGTAGAAGTGGAACGGGAGCGTGACTCTGCACTGTTCCTGCAGATCTCCGTACGGCTGTTTCCGCTGGGGAAGCTTGTCCGCCGTGATCGTGGGCATGGGGGTTTCGAACCGTTGAAATTGCTTCCCGATCGGAAGTAGCAGGACCCGTGCAGCTTCGCCGCTTGGTCGATTGTAGTTGCTCTGTGATCGGAACGTGTCGGTACAGACGGGAATGCTAGCTGCGCCATCGACACCTATGCTTTCCGTTTGTACAGCCCAGAGGGAGACATTTTGAGTCGCCCCTGAACCGCCGTCGTCCCAAGTGGATGATGTCAAGAATTTGCCGTAGCCGACGAGGTCTTCGCGGACACACCAGATCTTGTTTAAGCTGGGTTTACCGTAGCCATAACAGCCAACATCGCCCAGTGCAACGTACCCCGATGGGGCCACGGGGCGCCAGATAGCGCAGTCATGCTTGCCGCCGCTGCCATTGTCGATCCAGACGCGAGTGTAGTCGGTGGGCCTGGCCACCGCTGACTTGGCCGGCCGCGTGTTGGGGTTTTGTCCGACGATGAGAGAGGCTCGCTTGCCGTTGATTTCGTAGTAGCCTTCAGGCGCAGCGTAGTCTTCAAGCGGGAACAGGTCCCCCTTGGGGGTTTGGGCTCCACAGGCAGACACTTCGGCGGGCACCGCTACCAGAGTCATCCCAAACCCATGCGTAGCCAGACGTCATGGTGATCCTCAAATCACCATAATCAAAAGTCTCGTTTGCCATTCTTGCGGAGGGGTTGTAGAAGCTAGGGTAATAATGGTTTGTAAAACTGACAGAGGTGGTAATAATGTTGGAAGTCTTGCTTTGTTTGACCTTGAAAGTTGAGAAGATCTGGCGAGAACATGGTTGTGCTTATACCTGCTCATAGGACGGTAGTTCTTGTGTATAAAGAGCAATGTTTCCGTCCTCTGCCTCAAATTTACGTCGGCGGATAAAACAGACATGTGGATTTGTCCGTATTCGTAAGTGGTTGCATATAGGTAATCGATGCCGCAAGCCACAATTCTCAAGTGGCCTCTTGTAAGTGGCACCGGAAGTGCTCCAAGTCGGTCTGGATGCTGCTTTATTGGTCGAAAGCAGGCAAAAGATTGTGTGACTGGGGCGTCTCGGTTATAAACTCTTGCATACCGGTCAAGACGGTCTGCCAGAGCGAAGAGGCTCAAGTGGCCTCTTGGTGATGTTATTGGAAGAGCGAGGGAAGCGATTGAGCAAAGTTTCAAGCGATCACTTGTGACTGGCGCCGGGAGATCTCCAGGTCGGTCTGGACGCTGCTTTATCAGTTGAAAGCAGGCAAAGGGTTGTGTGACTCGAGCATCTCGATTTATACAGTCTTGCATATCGGTCAGACCGGTCTGCCAGAGCAAAGAGGCCCATGTGGCCGCTTGGTAATGTCGTCGGAAGACCGAGTGAAGCGATCGACCAGTCTTGCCACCTTTTGAGTATCAACGTGTGACATGGTGTTGGCTTCGCGTCAATCACGAAGAAATGACCGCTGAGTTTCTGTAAGGAACGTCCCATTTTGTTGTTTGGACGTACAGGCGAGTTATCCGCCGTCCTAAGTTTGCACGACCTGGGCGAGCAGAGTAAGCCAGATGTCTTTGCAGGAGTCGGGCGGCGTTGCAGAGTGCGGAGTAGCTGAAGGGGCAGCAGACGGCTCGGGCCGCTTCTGCATGATACTGTATATTATGATGTGTGATTGGTTCTGGGGCAAACACCCAACATCTTGTTGCCCCCCCGAACGAAGTGAGCGTTTCGATCACTGGCTGCACGCTGGCCTCAAATCCGATTGCGTTCAATACCCAGACGCTCATCAGAGGATATCAGGGCCCGCATTGCGCGTTCAATAACACGCAAATAGTTCTCAGATGCAACGGCATAACGTCGGTATTTCCCGACTTCAGTAGCTTCCACTGGATAGACAAGTCCACAAAGAGGGGCATAGCAATGGCGCTGCTTGAGCTAAAGGGTAGAGAAGGACCATGCAAGGGATGAGGAGCAAAGCCTCTAGCATTGCTGCCCCTCCAATGAGTCACTCGATTCCCAGATAGTGCCAGTAGACCCTCGCCGTTGTTGCCAACTACACGGAAACCGAAACCACCTTTGTAAGTCGTGAGCACCGTACCAAGCCCTATGACTGGGCATCGCCGTAGCCCGTTCGGATATAACAAACCAAGCAGTCAAACAGCATCCACGACGACGAAGACGGATATGGAGCAACAATGATTCTGATGGTCTGTTGCGTCTTGCCCAGTCGGATCAAATTCTCGGCAATTCGGCGCAGCAGCTCTACTTTGACGTCAACATGAAACAATGCAGCATCTCTTTGGACGGACGGCACGGTCATTCTGGTTCATGCTGCATCATCCGTCGGCCTCACCCCCTAGACGAGAGCCAAAAGTCTCGCAGCCTCAGTCGAAGCATCGCTCTTCAGTGTTGTCTTGATAGACTCTAGGGGTTACAAGTGCATGGAGATCCTGTCTATAGATCAATAGAAATCGAAATTCGACCGGTACTTATTTGCAAATGGTTGTGAACAACTTGTATGTCCCTCGGAAAGCCCTTCCACCCTTGAGCAGACATTTCTCCTCGCCGAGGCTGAGGACTTTTACCTCCTATCTTTCCTCGCCGGCACTCCCTCCTTTCCACCTTCTCACTTCGCACTCGCATTTTCCCCCTTTTGTTTCCCACTCACCGTTCGGCTTTCAATCTCCACATCTCCGCATTCTCTCTGCTCTTCGTCTTCTCAACTTTGATCCGCTGTCCCGTCTCTTCTTCGTCACTGAAGCGCAAGCACTAAGTATGGCCCGCAGTTTGTCGAATCCTTCGCTTCTTCGTCTTTAGTTTCAGGCCCACCGACTCACTTGCCTTTCATCAGCGACCGCATGTTGTCGAGTCTCACCTTTTGCGATTTCTGCGTCCGCAAACTGCCATCGTCGCCCAATTTAGCATCATTCGAGGATGTCGTTATGCATAGAGACTGCACGAAAGAGTCAGCCGTCGATATTTTCTATTACACTGGCGATTTTCTCCGACCGACGCCGGCAATGGCCGATGCGCAACCTAGCCCCAACCACATGGGAGACCTTCCTCGGGCTTCTAGCAATACGTCCTTGGCTCTGGATGGGGCGATGATCAACACTGGTTAACTTTCAAGCATCACCGTCAACCACAACAGCTTGCAAAAGTTTTTGGTTGGTTTAGCATTCTTTATAGAAAGCCCCTGATACGTTAATGAGAGGAAGATATCTACTCAACGCGGATACTCTGCCGGACCCTGGCTCACCTGTCGATGCCCTAGCCCCCTCCCCGAGGAAAAGTCTTACACAATACCCAGTCACGACGTAAGCCTCCAGACGGCCATGAAGTCGTCCCAGTCGATCCGCTTCAGCGAGACCCGTTCAGCATTCACGCTGCCCTCAGGTCGTACCATCACACGGACGAATACGGACTGCGGGCTGGTTCGCGGATTCTTGGCTATGAGGTAGCGAGCAGCCCCTTAGCGAGAAGTAGCCAGATAGCCATTTGTTCGGGAATGTCATATTGCCTTCTGAGCTCGTTAAAGAGGCAACGGCAACTTAAGTTGATTCATGCAAAGCATCGATTGGCAAGCATATATTCTGGACATGCATGCACACCTCGACCGATACATCCTTAGAAAGAAACAGCTCATGACAGTCATGGAAACAGGTATCATTCTTTAACGTCTATCACAAGGGAAGCCAAACCACCCCCAATCCCAAATGCTCAACCATCCTCAAGCGGCCGCCTCATAAAAATCTCCAACGCTCCCCTCATCTTCTCCTCAACTGCCTTCCTCTCTTTATCCTTCGCCGGTAAACCTACGCGACAAACGGCCTTGCCAAACACCTCGCCGACTCTCCTCTCCCTCGTCCTTCTCCTTGCCAGGGCCGCATCCGCGGCCGCGTTCCCGCCTGTAAGCCGTCTGAAACTCAGGCTCCGCCGGTTTGGCTTCTGTAACGTCAGCGCCTCGGCCTCGGACCGAGATATGGGCGCCAGCTCCGCGACGACCTTGGACAGCGTCGCTGTGAGGAAGACGAAAGCGATGTTGTGGTTCGGTGCCGTGGCGAGGATGTCTAGGACTGCGGTCTTGTCGTCTTCAACCTCGGAGGGCGAGCGCGCAGCGGCGGCGCCGAGGTGTGGGATGGCGAGTTCGATCTTGGCCCAGAGGGCTGCTGTAATGATGCCGTCGGTCAGGCCGCTCAGGAAAAGAAGCAGGACCTCGGAGAGGACTTCGAGGCGGTAAAGGGAGGGAACCTCAACGGGAAGGGCCTCGATGAGGGGTTGGTCGTTATCGAGCGCTTCTACTAGGGCGACAATCTGGTCGTCCCTGGACTCCGTGTCCTTGAATAGCCGTGCGGTCTCGTCAAACGGCCAGCCGGGCTTGTCGACGGGGATGAGATGCTCCTCGATCATGTTCGCGTCGGCGATGGCGCGAGTCGTCATAATCTCGACTGCCTCTGTGAGCTTGAACAACTCTTTTGGGGCGGCACAGCGGACGTCAAGGTCGTATGGGATGGCGTTGGAACCCTCCGCCGCTCTCGACTTGAGGAAAGCTCGAATACCACCATCGGGAATGCGGATAAGCTCGTCTATCGAGCGACCAAAGCATGTCGGAAGCCAAGACGCCCGAACGGGGATGAAATGGTCCCTGCCGTCTTCAACACGCAAAACGAGAATATCTTCGAGTGATGCGCGTCCGTCGTTGAGAGCTCGGACATGAGAGATGTCACTGACGTAGACCTCTAGCACCCCGCTGACAGTCTCACCCGGCTCCAACGTCACTTCTCTACCAAGATCGAGCGATTTCTCGCCGTTCTCTTCGCCGCTTGTCCGTTTGAATGAGGATCTCAGCCAAGCCGGCGTAATCGAAGCATCCGGGTCTTCTTCAATCGTAGGCTTCTCGACAAATGCGAACTTGGCCGGCACTCGCCCTGTGTTTGCTATCGTCAGGGTAGCTCTGTGCCTGCTGCGGTAGGCAACGTCGCCAAAGTCGACGGCCTCGCCGAGGTCCATGGGCGCATCCTCATCTTTTGCTTGCATTTTAGGATTGTCGAGGACGACAGTGACCAGGGGCCGCCCCTCATTCTCGGCCCGATCCAACTCCTTTGCGACTTCGGCGTGAACCTTGGCCTTAAGCTCAGGCACTACCGCATCATAATCGAGGGTAAAGATGGAGATGATAGGCTTATGGTCTGAAGAGATGATCCGTTGGTGAGAGGTGTAGATATCGAGCTGTATCCTGTCCGTGAACCCTTCCTTGGTGACGACCTCTTCCGGCTCGTTGTCGTCCTCTTCATACTCGTCATAATCAAGCCCAGCCTCACCGGCGGGCAGCTCTTCGCCGTCCGCGTCGGGGTCGTAGCTGAACAGAACATCGTCATCGTCTGTCGCATGATCTATACCCCGCGCCGTCATTTCTTCGTCCTTCTTCTTCGCCTCCTCTGCATCCTTGACCTTTTGCTCATATTCTTCCTTGTCCTTCCTTGTTCTGTACAATATGCGATCGCACCAACTTGGAGCTCTCTGCTTCTCGCTCGAGTCAAAGAGGCTGACAGTACCGATGTCGTACTTGTACGATGGCAGGAACGTGATTGGGCCTTCCCGCCAGCCGTCGTGGAAGGCCTTCTTCTCCTTCATCACTCTCCGCAGCTGATCATGAGGCAAGAGAGAGTCTAGAGTTGCTTGCAACGAGGCGGGGTCATCACCCGGGTCCGGCAGGAAATCGTCGGGGTCTGGCAAGGAGCTCGCCGAGTCATCGAAACTAGGCTCCGACGACAGGGTTGTGTCGATGGTAGATGTATCATCGTCGCTGTCAACCTTCTTTGAGCTCTTTACCACCAAGACCTCCTCGCCAGCGATGACTTTTCGGCCTTTCTTGTCAAGGTCGTACTCTCCACGGGTATGCAGCAGAAGCAGCCGCCGGATGTCGTTGCCAGGAAGCCCATCCACCCGGAAGTTCAAATCACCCAGCCAGAATGCAAAGTCCTCGTCGCCAATCTTTTCCGCGTCCGCGTCGTTCTCCCCAGCAAGGTTAATGGAGTCAAACTGGGTCCGAGTCAGGATTTGGCCAACATCCCATAGCCTCCGGTCCAAGTACGTCTGCTCCGCACCGCTAGCGAGGTGACAGTTGACAAAAACCATGCGGGTCGTCTCGCCGAGTAGTATCCGAGTTGTCACGGCGCCCTTGTTTCCAAGGTACCCAAACAGACCCGTCCCAACAGAGACTGTGCTCACGTTGCTGACCGTCGGGGCGACTTCCGGGGAGGCATACGCCAGCAGCAGCAGACCGGACATCTGTTCGGCGGCCACGAGCTCATACCCATCCGGCATGGCCTCTTCCAGGGCTTCTTTCCACTTGTTCATGGGTGCCGGGTCTGAGGACATACGGTTCATGTAATCCCTCGCCATGTTCAGGTCGACGATCTCTTGCAAACCCAACACGTATAGCCCGATCTTGTCTCCTCCCACCAGGTGCACAGAGGCGTTCGGGTCCTTATCATCTGACCCGTTTTTGGTGGCGGGCGGGTGGGTCGTCTCTACTGTGTTGTGATCGGACACGTCAAGCTTCGAAAGGGTCGTGTCGAGGCCGTACCCATCGACGAACCAGCTCGCGAGGTCCTTATCGGTGCCAGGGCACGCTGCAACGTTCCATGTTCCGATCTTTACTCGGATCCGGTGGGGTCGGACGTATTCGGCACGACGAGCGTAGACGGCGCGGGCAAGAGATTGTGGCGTCGAGGTGAGGTCGACGGGATCTGAGGTCGTGGAGGGGATGGTCTCGGAAAGCGCCATCGCAGGAAGCCCAGCTGTGCGCTGTTACCAGGTCGACTTGACAAGGTATTCGGGTTTGGAAGGGAGGAAGCTCTGAGGTTTTGAGCTCGGCGGGCGGCGGGGAAGAGGGGTGAGACAAGAGACCAGTCGGGTCCCTTTCGCTTTGTTGTGCTTGTCGTCGATCAGTCCGGAGACGCCCGGCGCATGATGTCGTAAATTCCGGCGTGTCTGCGAGTCGTCGTAAGTGAGGTCACGGACCAGGTTGGCAACAATCATGCGCAAGAGGCAAAGGCTCAGGCCAAGGGACGGTCGGAGACAAGTTGTAAAGTAGAAACGGATGAAACTACTCCAGAAAAGTACGGACGAGCCGGAGCTCGACACGAAGTCACGGAGAGGCTATCAGGTGGGGCGACGAGTGTCGAATAAGAGTGATGTGCAGAGTAGATGCAGAATCTCAAAGGGACGAAAAAGGCTGGGGCAGGATTGTCGCCGGGATCTGGTCTGCATCTGGAATATGACGGAACGCGGGACTCCTTCACATCCACCGTCCAGTGACGTGCATCCTCTGGGGTCTACTCGGTATTGCATTGTCGCTGTCACAGCCTAATCACATCACATCGCAGGCTGGGCGACACCGCTGATGGCGTGGCCATGCCGCTGACTTGGGATGGCATGACAGGGGTCTGCTAGGGGTCGTCCCCCTCTGTACACGCTGCATTGCCACAGCGCTGGGATCGGCGGGGTTGCCTCGGCTGGCTTATCGCGACGAAGCCTGATAAGTAAGCGGGCTGTTGATAAGGTAAGGCTGGCCCCGGCCCACCCCTTGACAGTCGACCTCTTTTGGAGAGGTGCGGACCGACCCTGCTCAGCCTGACCTGTACAGCTTACAATTCCCATCACGAAGCTACAACACGACGTCATAAACACGCTTTACTTAGTCTTCGCTCGCCGACCGAATGACCGCCTGAGATAAACCTCCGAACCTTACCATTAATTAAAAGAGAACACGGCCAACACCTACCTCGTCGCCACATTTGCGACCCGACCGTCCTCAGTCAAGACTCGTCGCCACATAACATCACCAACTACGCATCCACGCACCCAGCATGTCCCGTCCAACCCCCCGCAAACGCGGTCACGCCCGCCACTCCTCCGCTACGGGCCACGGTCCCCGTCCCGTACAGTCCGACTACGAGTCCGACGCTGCCCACTACATCGACTCCCACCCGGTCCCGGTACCGAACCCGGCTCTTTTCAATCGCACAAACACCGACCTCAACCTCTCCGTTCTGCGCCGCTACCTTCCCTCCATCAACTCCACCCTCTCCATTGCAGCCAACGCGGTCGTCTACACCTTCAATCCCTCTCTTCCCGGCTGGGACAAGACCGGCATCGAGGGAACCTACTTCCTCTGCATGCAGGACCCGGCCCCCGGCGCCGTTCCCGCAACACCACGCTCTTGCATCTTCGTGCTGAACCGTCGCGGACTCGAGAACGTCATCCTCGACTTGGGAGATGTCGACGACTTCGAGGTCGTCGACGAGATCTACATCTTCCGCTTGCGCGGCGAGGAGAGCAACAAGGTCATGGGCATCTGGATCCACGCCGACAAGGAAGACACCCGCGTTATGAACGCTGCCTTGATCACCGAGACGCTCAAGCATGTCCGCCTCGCCGAAGAGCAGAACGCCGCCGCGGGTGTCGGTGCCGTTGTCCCCGCACAGCAAGAGGAGCTGGGTCCCGCGATGCAAGCCATCGGAAGGAAGTTGAGCCTGAGCGACCTGTTTGGCGCGCAGAACGGAGTCAAGGGCTAGGAGCCCGTGTGTTCCGATACGGAGGCCAAAGAGCGGGCCCTTTCTATGAAGAGTTGGGGTGTCCCGGAGGACCCTGATCTGTGGAAGGACCGGAACCGAGAGGGCGGCGCTTATCAGCCCACGGAACCTCAGCCTTGGATGGCGAGGTTGTTGCTGAAGTGTAGTCAGCTGTAGGGAAGTAGCGAGGCTGAGAGTGGCCAAACGTGAACTTCACAATGTCTACGTGGGGAGGCTCTAGAGAGAGCAGCGGTAAAACCAGTGATACCCTTGATTAAGAAGAGAAAAGAAGTCATTTTTCATACAATGATTGCGAAGTTGTCATGGGGCTTCGTGATGTTCCGAAAGCCCGTCGTCGTGACTCGGGTCTAGGTGAGGCCTTTTTCTATTACGACCCCGGAAAGCCTTACCAGTCCTAGACCTTGCCCATAAACCCTGCCGCCCATTACCACAAACGTGATGTGTGAAAGCCCGCCCGGATAAGAAAAAAGATGTGTCGGTGACGCCAAAGTTCCTCTCATACCGTGCCACTGATGCTGAGCTCCCGGATCTCCTGCAGCACCTGCTCAACGCGCTGGTCCAGCTGGCCTTGCGCATACTGTTCTCGTGTGTCGGCGTCGAGGTACTGCTGCACTTGCGCCATACGGCTGTACGCCTCGGCGCAGAAGCGCAGCTGGATCTTGACAAGGGCCTCGAACGTGGGGTCGAGGTACGGTACACGGAGGTCGATGAGCTGCGGCAGCTCCGTCGACAACTGTTCGTTGAGCTGCTCGTAGGCGGATTTAGCCATCTCCATCTCCTTCTCGGCACGCGGTAGCTTCGTGACGTCCTTGTCGGGCTTCTCGACGAGCTTCTTGACCTTGGCACGCAGCGCGTCGTAATCTAGGAGCTTGTGGCCGCGTTTCTTAATGCCTGGATGGAGGTTAGTGCCTGGTGTCGGGGGTTGTTCGAGTGTACTGACATTCGTTGACGTCGGGGAAGTAGGCGCAGAAGCGGGAGATGGGTTCCAGAACGGTTTGTCTGCGTCCAAAATCAGCTGGGTCGTTGGATGTCGGGGTCTTGCCAGGCATCGTACTGGTAAGGGCCGTCTAGCGCCTTGATCGTCTCCGCGTCGAGGTCCTCCACGGCCTGCTTGTAGCTCCTGCTAACACCATCCTTCGCTCCAGAGTCTCCGTAAAAGGCGTCTATCGTCTCGGCAATGCGCATCTGGGAGGCAGTCATGGCTTGAATTACCGTGTTAGCCCACCGCCGTCATCTGTCACAGAATCGACCACCGCAAACACACCTCGCAACGAGTCCAGGTATCCCTTTGCCTCCTTCTGCAATCGTAACGAAGCAGTCTCCATGGTTCTGAATCGTCTGCCATAAAGTCTCAGTATGCACTGTCGTCGTAGATCTTGAATCTGGTTGATGTTGCCCACCTCTCTTCCACCTCGTAGTCGCGATCGTTGGTCTTCTCCACATGACCTGCCAAGATCAGAATCTCGTGTTATGGCCGCTGGTTGGGCAAGAAAGGGGCTCACCCGTCTTCATCATCACCTGCGTCGTCGCGCGGTTGACATTTTTCTTGAAGCCTGTAGTCGTTCCATCAGTCTAGTCCACAGTGGTCCTCCTCGCCCAACTTGCGCCGAGCAATGAGGGGTTGTCTGACGGTGTGAGTCGTACCTGCCCACGACATCTTGACCTATTGATTGTGTTTCTCTTCGTATTCGTCAGGAGCAAGCAAGGACAAATCTGCAGCAGTTGAAAAATGACTTCGAGCGGTGTATGTATTGATCACTGGGTGGTTCGCGGGTATCGTTCGTGCGGAAGGCCGTTTCGTCGTCCAAGGTTAAAGGGAAGAAAGGAAAGACGCTTGAGGAGGTTTTGATTGCGCGGACGAATCACTTGTCAATGCACGCTGGGGAAACCCAACGACCAGCGCCTAGAAACAGAAACCGACGTCAGCGACAGAGGCGCAGACTGCGCCGCATTCCTTGTCGGTGCTAGCTGGTCTTAGCGACGGGAAGTGTGTGGCGCAGCCCCGCAGACAGCCTCCGCAGCGTGCATAAGCAATTGTGTCGTTTCCCCGTCTCACGGCGATGCACAAGACCTCGCTCGCATATCTATGCACTGAATATCTATGTTATGCACAATCAACCAAACCACTGTTCCGAGTCCTTGGGCTTCTCCAATCTCAAATTTCGTACTCAATATTGACACTCACCACCAGCCCATGCCAAGTATCAGCAAACATGACCGCCCCTCGCTTCCTCCTCATCAGCCTGGGGAACCCCGAGCCCTACTACAACACACTTCACTCCGCCGGCCATCACGCCTTGAACCACCTGCAGAAACTGTTGGGTCCTTCCCAGCCAGCTTTCCACCGGGGCCGGTACGGTGGCACCTCATGCCTGGCCTCAATCGGTCCTAAGTACGCAATGATTCAGAGCCCCGCCATCATGAATGTGTCCGGCAAATGGGTCGCTAAGGCGTGGAAAGAGACGCTCGGCACGCGAAGTCCGGCAGATCTGAGTCTTGTTGTCGTTCATGACGACCTAGAAGAGGAGCTAGGGTTCGTCAAGATGAGGAAGTGGAAGAGCAGTCACAGAGGTCATAACGGAGTCAAGAGCGTCAACGCCTGTCTCCGCCAGGCGGACTACCCGGGATCAGAGTGGGCGAGGATATGCATTGGTATTGGGCGCCCGGAAGAGCGTGAGAAGGCTACGGTGTCTAACTATGTGCTCAAGCCCATGTCAAGGCACCAATGGTCTACCCTTGAGACCAACGCAGCACCGGGGGCCCTCGAGTGCCTTCTCGCCTGGGAGGAGAAGCTGGCGGCGACGGCGGGGAAGTGATAGGCCAGCCATTCTTCAAGTCGTCCTAAAACCGTGGAGCTTGTTGTTGCTCTTGCATCTACCCCGAGGCTACGTCGCGGGCCGACACGTCGGTTTCGCAGCTTGGAAGGCCGGTCGCCTGAAGCGAGCAACGTCGTCGGGCGGTCAACCAGAGACAAGACTCGTCTCTGATGCCGGGCGCGGCTGCTCCAAACCGTGCGGCGGCCGCTATAGCCATACAATCGCACTCATCCGCCGAATCATCAAAGGTCCTTACGGCACCTTCAAGTAGCCTCGTCAGGACCAGGCCGGCCATCAAGCCACTTGCTCATGTACGGCCCGTCGAGCCAGTATCCGAGCTTGGCGTAATAACTCCTCACGCCTACACCAGAAATAACACTAATCTTCTCACTGCCATGCTCGTCCCTTGCGATCCTCTCCGCCTCCTCCATGAGAAGAGTGCCGAAACCCTGGTGTTGGAACTTCTTCGGGTCTCGAGCATGCACCGGCACTGCGGTACCGTAAACGTGCAGCTCTCTCACCAGACTGGTCGGCTGTCCGACTAGCTCCTCGCGGTAGGTGTACTTCTCGGTGCACTTGCGCAAACGAAGCAGGGCCACGAGGATATCCTGCTTCGGGTCCTCGTACGCCAGGAACGTCTCCCATCCGCCGTTGGCCGTGTAGTCTCGTCGCACGAGCTCGATCTGGTTAGGCCTGATCTTGTTCTTTACTTCGTTCACACCCACCTCGCGCGTCCGTACATCTCGACACGTCGTGCCAAAGTCCTTCATTCTCGCCAACGCCAGCTCTCGCAAATTGCCGTTCTCCACGCCAGATGTGACCAGAGGCATGGGAATATCTCTCTGGACACGGTAGATACGGGTCCATGGTGGGATCAGTGCCAGAATTCTCGCAACAAGGTCAATGAGCCATTCGGCGTGTAATTCTGGTAGCGCCCCGTCCGCCACAGCTCGTACAAGCCGGTGCCTCTGATAACAAGTGTGGGGTAGATTTTGAGACCGTCGGTACGAAACGCAGGGTTTTCAAAGTACTCTCTGAACTGGTCCAGATCCCTCTCCATGCCCACGTTGGGGAGGTCAGGCATCATGTGGCTCACCACCTTGAAGCCGGCATCCTTGGCCAGGCAGAATGTCTCGGCGACGGCAGCGACGGTGTGTCCGCGGTTCGTGTCTCTCGCAACATCCTCGTAAAGCGACTGCACTCCAATCTCCAATCTTGTGCAGCCGTACCGCAGCATGTCCGTCAGGTGGGGCTGCCAGCAGTAATCTGGTCTCGTCTCGATCGTGATACCGACGCACTTGATGTTGCTCATTTCGCTAGCCTCCACGGCTTCGTCCACGTTCGACGTCTGATATCCACTGAGCGCATTGTGCAGTTGCGCAATGAAGTCTTCCCTGTATGGTACCGATAGGGACATGAAGGTGCCACCCATGATGATATACTCGACCTTATCAACCGAGTGGCCCAGTGACTTAAGCTGGTCGACACGGCCGCGGGCCTGCTCGAAGGGGTCGTATCGTGCTCGAATCGCGCGCATCGATGTAGGCTCGTACCCGGTGTAGGACTGTGTGCTGTACTCAAAGTCGGAGTCCGGCCCGCCAGGGCAGTAGACGCAGATGTTGCCGGTATAAGCGATATGCGGGCATCTGTGGGGTTTGCACATGACGGCCACCACTGCGATACCTGACGATGTTCCTACACGGCTGGTCAGAGATTTGTAAAGTTCTAAAACTTCGGGGTAAAACATACGAATCGGTTTCGCAATGAGCTTGGGCAGAATGTACTTCTTGTAGTGCTCGGGGATCGCCGCAATAATCGCAGTCAGCGGCGGGATGTTGGCCAGCTTGTGCTTCCTCGAAAGTTTGTTGCGCAAAGAGTTGAGATTGAGGTCCTTGTGCGGGTTCTTGGGGTCTCTGACAGCCTCGTGATCCTCGATCAAGGCGTTGGCAATATCAGCGCAACATCGCAAGAAGCGCTCGTTCTCGGGCGGCAGGTTGTCATTCTTGGACCGCGCCTTGGTGACAGTGGCGGTTGTCGTGGACATCTTGATGAGGGAATGGGCTGTGTTGTCGGCAACGGATCGTTCTGGGAGTATCAAGAAAAATATATTCAAGCCGTCCGTCTGTCGCAATATCGCTCGCGTCCCCTCGAGTCGTCAGAAGAGTCACAGTTGGAGTTGGCCGTCCGGTCTTGACATGGAAATTTTGGAGGAAGCGTCAAATGCAAGTCACTGGATGGTGGGGTAATCAGCCACAATTTGACATTTCGCGAAGCCACACGTCAAACTCGCATATCCAAGTTGGGTACGTACCTATACAGGAGGGAGCTCTATGAGAGGACGGCACCCGTGCTGATTGCCGCAGCCTCAATTGGTCCGGCCGGATCATCTGGACAACCGACTGGTGCGGGTTTTCCCGGGCTGCCGGCCCCGTGGCTCCTCGTGGCTCGCGCTGCAGACCCGATTGTCTCGCAAAGAGCTCGGTTCAAGTTTTGCTGTGTGTCTTCCAGTTCAGTCCGACCCTTCTTTTTCGGAAAGTGACGTGAATTGCTTGCAGCAGCTGTCTTCTTTTTCCCTCGATAGCCGCATCCTCCTTCTCCAACGAACCTCGCTCCCGGTATACCCTCCCTTTTCCTAATTGGTGCTGCGGTTTTTTTAAACTGCGCATTTCTGACCTTAAACAACAAAACAACCATACACATATTGCCAAGATGCAGTCCCTGAGACAGATGCGGCCGGCAGGCAAGCTGCTCAACCAGGCCGCGAAGCGCGCATACAGCGTTTCCCAGGCCGGCCCTTACTCCAAGACCGTCGACAACCTGCGCATCAACTCCGAGACCAAGGTCCTTTTCCAGGGCTTCACTGGCAAGCAGGGAACGTAAGTGGTGTTATCTTTCTCCGACGACCGAGGGCCAAACCAAAACCCGCATGTGGTATCTGGCAATATCTGCTTCCCGGCGCGGACTTGTTGAGAAAGCTATTCAGCTAACGTCTCTACGCGACACAGCTTCCACGCGCAACAGGCCATCGACTACGGTACGCGATGATCACTCCGATACAGCTGCGCGTCTATCGCTGCACGCGCGCACACGCAATCGTTGGGAATATTCCGAAACTGATATCAATGGGCGTATAGGTACCAAGGTTGTCGGTGGAACGAACCCCAAGAAGGCCGGCCAGGAGCACCTGGGTCTCCCCGTCTTCGGCAACGTCAGCGAGGCCGTCAAGGAGACTGGCGCCGATGCCACCGCCATCTTCGTCCCGTACGTCATTGCGATATGGAAGCAATCACTGAGTAGGATGTGTTGAAAGTTGACCAAGACAACAGCCCCCCTCTGGCCGCCGCCGGTATCGAGGAGGCCATCGCCGCCGAGATCCCCCTCGTGGTCTGCATTACTGAGGGTATCCCCCAGCATGGTATGCTCTCTTCCGCGCCTCTTAGACTTGATCCCGAGCTCCAACTCACCAAACCCCCAGACATGGTTCGCATCACCAACATGCTGAAGACGCAATCCAAGACCCGCCTCGTCGGCCCCAACTGCCCTGGTATCATCGCCCCCGGCCAGTGCAAGATCGGCATCATGCCCGGCTTCATCCACAAGCGCGGCCGCATCGGCATTGTTTCCCGTTCCGGCACTCTCACCTACGAGGCCGTCAACCAGACCACCCAGGCCGGCCTCGGCCAGTCCCTCGTCGTCGGCATTGGCGGTGACCCCTTCAGCGGCACCAACTTCATCGACTGCCTCAACGTCTTCCTCAAGGATGAGGAGACGGACGGCATTATCATGATCGGCGAGATCGGCGGTTCTGCCGAGGAGGACGCCGCCGACTTCCTCCGCGCCAACAACACCGTCAACGGCGGCAAGCCCGTCGTCTCCTTCATCGCCGGTATCTCCGCTCCTCCCGGCCGCCGCATGGGTCACGCCGGTGCCATCGTCTCCGGCGGCAAGGGCGGCGCCGACTCCAAGATCTCCGCCCTCAAGTCCGCCGGCGTCATCGTCGAGCCCTCCCCGGCCGGCCTCGGCAAGGCCCTGTACGACGAGTTCGTCCGCCGCGACCTCTTGTAAAAGCTTGTTCTCTCGTCGGAACCCCCGAACGCGCATGCATGTGCGCGTGTTGAGGAGAATTCAGCTGTGTATGTAACATGTTAAAGAAGAGACTTCTGTGTTGAAAGCGTCGTGGTCGCCGCCGCCGGCGGAATTGGGGAACAATTTTTCTCGGCGCAGGAGGATCGCAAGGCGGTTTCTCCTTTGCATCGTGCGAGTTGCGTAGTGTGTTTGAAACATGTTGGCCCCAATAACAACTTGATATAGACTGGAAGGTGGGCAAAGGACACCGGGGCAAGGCAAACGAAGGGCGGAAAGTTGAAAAAGGCTCCCCGAACTCGGATAGAAGACATCGAGGACATGCCTCACCACACGTTTTGTATCTCGAATTCCAAGCTTTTAAACATTTCGCAGCGAACAAACCCGCTACCCGCTCTCCCGCTTCTTATTCGTTGCTCTTCGCGCGTTCTCGGCATGTAGGGCCTCGACGTCGTACGACTCCCCATCCACGCACGAGGAAAATCAGCAAGGGTCGCGTCTCCGCACCCCGAGGGGAAGCGGCCGCGGCCCAGGAAATATGGAGACCAAAGACCGGAGTAAAGGATGGAATGTGGCTGGAGCGGCTGGAGATGCGATTACATCAAGTCGTTCCTGTTGTTGAGTTGATGCTACCTACTCACGTACACAAGACAACGACGCTGCTAGCGTATCTTACACGACACTCAGCTTAAGGAATCGAGTCCTAAAATCAGAACCAGTAAACGCAAATTCCTCCTGTGCCCTACAACGCCATGTCCATGATGCAGAACTGCCCGAGGCATGAACCCGGGCAGATCAAAATTCCAACCCCTTCCAAACCAGCAATTCCTATTCCCACCTAACCCAGGCTGAACCATCGAAAGATTGCTGTCAATGCCAACACGCGCAAGTGTTGAGCGGGTGAAAGGTTGGTGCTGCTTGAACCAAGTCAAGTCACCTCTCCCACAACGTCAAAGCCCGCGTCGCTGCACGGCAGCTGAAAAAAGACAGAATACCCCGTATGCCCCCCTTCTAGATGTAAAACAACTCCTTGTTCGATGCAATGCCGCCCGTTGTCTCATAATTCTGTGTTTTTGTGTCTGCTTCCCCATATCTTCCTCAGATTGAGCGAGGCACCATTGATTCTGAGCCATCGTGTGGTGCCATTTTGGTTTCTTGGGTGGCATGATGTTGGGCTTTTGGGACTACTGTTCGCCAAGAAGTCGGGCGGTGATGTCCCCCATATACGCCTCCTCCAGCTCATAATCAGCACCGTTGTTACGGTCGATGCCCACAAAAACAAAGGCGTCAACAACAGCGTCGACCTCGAAGCCCATATTGACGAAGCGGTCGACGAGGTCCTTGTTGTAGCCCATGTACCTGTGCACCTGTCAGCCAATACCCTTCACTCAAGGTCACCGTAGACCTTATGTATCCGACCACGGTTATGAACGCACCGGCTCTCGTCATTGGCCTTGCCTTCAGCCGAAGACTCCTTCTTCCACTTGGTTGTGTCAAAATCTTTAGGTGGGGCACCAGCGTGCTTGACAGCCCATTCGTGCGCCTTCTTCGCAAAGGCCTCCGGGTTCTCGAGCATCATCTTGGCCACCTCGGCGTCTTGGGGGTCCTTCGGGTTCGGAAACTCGAGGAGCATGCGGAGGGAGAGGAGGGCGGTTTTGATGGTCTGCACAGGAGACCAACCACTACCTAGAGTATCGAGGCAAATAGCACCCTACTTCAGTCAGCATCGAGGCAGTTGAGAAGCGGAAGTGTAACGCGGGTGTTGGTGAAGAGACAGGGCTGTGTGGGGGAGAGGCGTACAGTTTGGCTGCTGACGTTGGGGTGCCAGATCTTGGTATCGAACTTGATAATGGGAGACTTGAACGGATAGTTGTCGGGAATCTTGATATCGACTTCGAACTGTCCCCCAGCATAGGGAGTGTCGGGAGGGGCTGGGAATGAGCCTTGAGGTGCAGGAGATTGGCCTCGTCGGGAGGGTACGCGAAAACGCCCGAGTTGTCCTTGTCGGCGCGAATGTCCATAAGCTCCTTGCCGATGCGTCTCTCTTTGGGAGTCGCCATCTTGTCGGTGCTTCTGGTGTTCGTCGGGCCTATACGTTATTCGGAACGGTATGCCCGGAGAGTATGATGTTCGGGTGATATTTCCGTCGTCCTCGGGTTATGTCGTGTGGTTGTGATCGTCAGGCAAAGTTAAAGCAGGACGAGGTTGCGTGGGCGAGGGACCGTTCGAGTCGGAGTCCAAAGGTACTGCCACAGCCAACTGCTCTCGTCAGGGAAGGAGCCGCCGAATACCATGGACGTGCCCCTCCCCTCAGAAAGAAGAAAGATGATGCTGGAATGGTCCGTGCTAGGCCGCTAAATTAGCGCCCTTGGATTGTCAGGGCCGCCTGGAAGGGGGAGGCCCGAGGGCTTCAATTGGCCTGCTGGGCAAGTGGGGCTGGTACGGCGCAAAAAGTACTCAACGGGGAATGTCATCGACATGTCGAAGTCAAGCTTCTGACACAGCACGACAGACGCACCTCGGTCATCAACTCATGGTGAGTTCAACACATACAGGCAACAAACTTACTGCTGGAAAATAGAGTATTGGGTATCAGAGTTGACAGTGGTTGAGCAAGGACTGGAACTGTGATTGAGAATACGCCATGAGTGTCACCGAACCCCTCACTTACACGGACGTGTGATAAATTCAATAGGAAGAGATCAATTTGATCATCATCCATGTATTAGCTGCAAACGCATTCAAGCCAATAGTCTTTCAAATCCCAATCTCGGAAAACGGTGGGTATCATAACTCGCATTGGTCATAGTTCTACTATTCATTAACTAGTCGTACTGATCAAGACTCCTTTTGTCCCGGGTTTCTTACTCGGCCACGTAGGTTGGAACTTCATTCTGAACTTAATCTGTTGGTGCTTTGCTGCACTTCGTCGCCTTCTGTGACCAAGCATTTCAACACTGCAGGCCCAGTTCGCTTCATCACAAGTATGAACATCGCTGGAAGCTGGCAGCAAACGAGCTGATAGTTATCAAGTTTGAATTCGATACAACTTGATTCCTCTTTACCACCACTACCGTCCCACAAACTTTCTGTCAACAGGTTGTTCAGCTTTGGTTGTTTTCTTTTTATTATGATGTTAGGGTTGAATGTTCGTTCCATATGTTCAAACGAGGTTACATGCAAGTATTCTGACGTTAGCGATTATACCTCCCAAGCCAGAAAAGCTCGCGCCTATAGATCGGGGGTTGAAATAGCTTTTTATTCCAGCCCCAATCTAGGGCTGGGAGGAAGTTCGCACAATATCATCCAGTGCACCAAGAGGAGCTCGAGTTTTGGGCATTATCTTACCCAGGTGGATGGATGTATATTCCTTGGTAGACCCAATCTTCCTGAACATGACTTATTTCCAGAATTATTAGAAACGAACCCGTGCAGCATTTTATAGCCTTGAGACTTACAACAAGTACTGACACAAATGACTTAGAAGCCAGTGACATTCATATATGGAAGGCTTTTCCCCTTGGAAAGTATCACGAGACAATTTGCGTGCGGCGGCTTGAGCATTGTACATCTAGAGTTCAGGGACACGGTCTCACCTAGTAGGGGAAATGGGATGCAAAAGGACCTCTTCGCTAGGCTATAGGCTGAGGGACTAGGAATCAGTCATTGCTCAACACACGATCTATCATGGCCTGATTGCACCTGTTCCTAACCGCAACACATTACAGATGTGAGCGTTGGATTGATGGCAAGAGATAAAACAAAGTAAATTCCGATGATAACCTGGAAAGATCCTTTCCACCGTGGATTTTCGGTACTGCTTCCAGTCTGTAGGTTGATGACTGCCCGCCAACGTAGAACATGATCAAACGTCATGCGCTGCCTCGACGATCGCCCCAGAGATCTTGGATATTGCATGCTATGCTGGCTAGTTTCCTTGCTGTTGATCGACAACGCTCAAACTTTGAGGGATTTTGCGAGCCCAAGTGCGGGCTGGGGGTTAACTGCCTCGTTTTTAGGTGTTCATATTTCTAGCGCATCATGTCTTCTTCGGTATTGAAACATCGAAACAGCAGAAGAAAGGACTGGCTGAGCGAATATGACTAAGCAGATATAGCAGCACGTGACTCGGAACAGCCCTTGCCGGATTCGGCTTAGACCCGACGAGCGTCGCGTACCGCTGCCTGCAGCAGTCGGGTGCCCTGTGCTGAGGTACGATGTGATTACCTACGCAAGCAGCAGCAGCCTTGCCTTGCTCCCCTGCGCTGCTTCCATCTCCATCTCCATAACCCACCTACACTCATCATCATCACAAGCTCATCGCCAGTACCTCGACAAATCCACCGAATCAGAGTCTGCCTGCTTTTCCACAATCAGCACATAGAAGCCATATTCACAGTCTCATTGAGCTCCAGGAGCTCCCCGTGGCAAGATGGTACGCAGAGCTGTCCGGAATGCGGTGGCCTTGATCTAACAGCTACGCAGGGTCAAAACCAGTCAGGAATGGGTGGCGGAGGCGATGGAAAGGACGAGAAGGACAAGAAGGTAGGCCAGACCGGATCGAAAAACCAATATCCACAAGCTGACGGGCGATGTAGAAGGAGAAGCCCAAGTATGAGCCTCCCCCACGCCCTACCACCAGAGTCGGCCGCAAGAAGAGAAAGGCCGCCGGCACCAGCGCCGCTGCGAAGCTCCCCGCCGTATTCCCCACCAGCCGATGCAAACTCCGCCTATTACGAATGCAGCGAATCCACGATCATTTGATTCTCGAGGAGGAGTACGTTGAAAACCAGGAGCGCCTCCGCCGGGCTAAGGCCGCCAAGGAGGGTGCCGCTGTCGGACCCGAGGGCGATGTCGACCGCATGGCCGACGAGCGTGGCCGTGTCGATGATATGCGTGGCAGCCCCATGGGTGTCGGCACACTGGAGGAGATGATCGACGATGACCATGCGATCGTTAGTAGCACCACGGGCCCCGAGTACTACGTTAGCATTATGAGCTTCGTCGACAAGGACCTACTCGAGCCCGGCGCCAGTGTCCTGCTCCACCACAAGAGCGTCAGCATCGTCGGTGTCCTGACCGACGACGCCGATCCACTTGTCAGTGTGATGAAGCTGGATAAGGCACCAACGGAGTCGTATGCCGATATTGGTGGTTTGGAGCAGCAAATCCAGGAAGTCAGGGAGTCGGTCGAGCTGCCTCTGCTGCATCCGGAGCTGTACGAGGAGATGGGTATCAAGCCGCCCAAGGGTGTCATTCTCTACGGTGCTCCCGGTACCGGAAAGACGCTGCTCGCCAAGGCCGTCGCCAACCAGACCTCTGCCACTTTCCTACGTATAGTGGGAAGTGAGCTTATTCAAAAGTACCTCGGTGACGGCCCTCGCCTTGTCCGTCAGCTGTTCCAGGTACGTTCGTTCCCTATATGTGCTAAAACATCACTGACAATCCCAGGTCGCCGGCGAGAACGCCCCCTCGATCGTCTTCATTGACGAAATCGACGCCATTGGCACAAAGCGTTACGACTCGACCTCGGGCGGTGAGCGTGAAGTCCAGCGAACCATGCTGGAGCTCCTTAACCAGCTTGATGGTTTCGACGACCGTGGTGACGTAAAGGTTATCATGGCCACCAACAAGATCGAGACGCTCGACCCCGCCCTGATCCGTCCCGGCCGTATCGACCGAAAGATTCTTTTCGAGAACCCTGACCAGAACACCAAGCGCAAGATCTTCACCCTCCACACCTCCAAGATGTCGCTCAACGATGATGTTGACCTTGAGGAGTTCATCTCGCAGAAGGACGACCTCTCCGGTGCCGACATCAAGGCCATTTGCTCCGAAGCTGGTTTACTGGCCCTCCGTGAGCGTCGCATGCGCGTGCAGATGGCCGATTTCCGGTCTGCCAGAGAGAGAGTCTTGCGCACCAAGCAGGAGAGTGAGCCTGAGGGCTTGTACTTGTAGTTGGTGTATGACGACTGTACGGGGCTAGGGCTAAACAGGGGCTACGATAGAAATAATGGCAAGGCAAGCCTTGTCATTGACATGGCACTCATCAACGACATTGATACTAGTCCGTCACTTGTGTTATGAATGTGAATGCTTGAAGATGTCGACTTGTTAGGATGGCATGAGGGCTCCCCCCAAGTCCAGGGTCACGGAGCGGTTCAGACAGTATTTCCGTAGGTTTCTCGAAAAGCGCAACAACAAAAACACCGAATAACAGCTACCACTCACTATAGCTCGCCGAGGATAGCCAGGCTTTTGAGAATCTGCCGGCAGTCCACATCGGTCCCACTTGAGACGTCCGTTAGTAAGACCCAAGCTCCTCCGCATCAGAATGGAGGAACGGTGTGAGCTTAACGGCGTGATAGCTCGCAGGGCCGGAGCATGACAATCCTTGAAGGAGGGAAGAACCAGTCACAATGAACTCTACCTACTACCCCAGGAAACTCGCCGGCATCCAGCCTCGGCCAGGCCCGAAATCTGGCCAGTCTTGAACCACACTATCCTGGCCTCTGCGGCTGCTGAGGTACAAGGAGATCCCTGGCCGAAGAGGCGAATTTCCGAAGCTTGTCTTGAGATTCCCCGCATCTGAACCGGACCTCATGAATGGGAAATCTGGGTATGATCAAAGGGAGTTGTATTGGCGCTGTGAGACATTATGAAGTAGGAAACTACTCAGATAGTGTAAGTTGGAAAGTCCGTAATCAGATCAAGCGAGCCAAGCAAAGCCGGAGCGGAAACGGAACTGCTGAGCAAACATATGAGACCATTCGAGACATGCAGCTCACATTCAACCCGTCCGCCGAGTCCTCTCCTTCTCGTCCAAACCCAGCTCTTGGCCATTCTCGGTGCCGTTCGTAACGTCTTCCTCATCACTTTGGTTCAGGATCAAAGGCGGAGTTGCACGAGGCGTATATGCTGGTGCGGGGTCGTCGTCCTCTTCCTCTATCGGCGGCGGCGCAAAATCTTCTCGGGGACCCATCGTTTCAAGCTCCCTCGCAAAGGCCAGGTCTGTGGCATACCTCCCCTCGAGCGCCATCAGCGACTGCCATAGCGGCATCGACCCTCGGGCCACTCCGCCTGCGTCTGCAATATCCTCCGCGCCGAGATCCCGCGGTCATTATACGCCACTCCGTTACAGTCCTGCCTCGCAAGTATGATGGTCCCGTCGACCTGCACGCCCGCCCACAGACCCCGGGACTTCATGTAACTGTACATGGACCTCGAGGTTCTCGACACCGCCGCCTCCACGGCCCCACCCGTGCCGACGGGGCCGATCGCCACGGATGTCTCCGCCCCCAGGGACACGCGTGGGTGCGTAAAGGCCGCGATCTGGGCTGCGGTGTTGAGGACCAGGACGCAGTCGTAGATGTCGAGGCCGAACATGAAGCCCGCGCCGAGCGTGGAGACGACAAAAGAAGAGGGAGGCGACCAGGTCCCGTCCGGGCGGCGGGCAACGACGAGCCCGGAGCCGGCCGCGAGGGAGCCCATGTAGGCGCCGGCGCGGAGGGTGTTGAAGATGGCGAGGCCGGCGCAGTGCGCAAGGACCTGGTGCGGGATCGTGACGATGGAGCGGCGGGTGATCCCCAGAGGGTGGAAGGGCTCGCCCCGGCCATGGGTAGGAGACGGCTGCCGGCCAAGGTCGGTGTCGGTGAAGGACTGGAGGATCCGTGCAGCTTTGGCGCACTCGCGGGGCATGGTCTGTGGGAACCAGCCTTCCGCACCGACGAGGTTTGCCGCCTTGTTGAACGGGATTCCAGCGGTGGTTGTGATTTTGTGGACGTGGACCCCGAAGCCGCGGCCGGGCGGCTTGGTGATTGGAGGGGCGTTGGGGTCTATGGGCTTGAATCGGAGGGAGGAGAGGGTACGAGAGAGGGAGAGGCGGCGAGAGATTGTTGGGGGGGCTGTAGACGAAGATGAAGAGGATGTGCCCGGGGAGGAATGGACGGACTGAGATTCTGGCTCTTGGCCTGTAGGCTTGTGTTTGTTCCGGAAGGGCATGATGGGGGTTTTTCGTGTCGGCTGTGGTGTTATCTCTGGTGTAAGTGGATCACGATGCCCGGTCTGTGAGGTGCTGGGTATTGCTCTCACGCGGTGGTTTGGTTTGACCAACTGAGGGAGTGTAATGAAAACCCACCCGGGGCACAGCTCCCGAACATGATATATGTCTCCGTGCAAAGCACATTCCATTCAAGAGGCGGCATCAAGGATTCCCCCAAGGAGCAAACGCCGTGACAACTGGGATGATGCCAGACTCGCAACTGCGGGACGAGGTCTCGCCTCGCGATCTTTGTTCAAGACGGCGAAGCTAAACAGCAACAGCATGAGACCGACGGGCCAATAGGACTTAGCCTTGGGTCTGAGGAGCTGAAGAGCCTTGGCCTTGCCCATGCTCGCCAGTCCATTGGAAGAGAAGCGGGTAGACGACAAATAGCATTCGGGCAAGCATTCACAAAATTGGCGAGACCCAAAGACGGAGGCGAAACGAAGACGGACCAAGACGGTAAACTCTCCACGTGCCCAGCAAGGCAGAGAGGTACACGACCGTGATTACGACGGTCACCTTGGGGAAGTTAATCATCCCCATCTTGAAGAGGGCCAAAGCTTGAGCACACCTCACCGTTTCATGTGGCGGCCCACGTCTCTCGACAACTGCGAACAAAGCACCAGCAGCAGCATGTTGAACAACCACGCGTTCTACCTTCCCGAATCTGCTCGGCAGACGCAAGTCGACGTTGTCTTTATACAATAACTCGGGTGTCGTCCACTTTTCCAAGACATGCATATCATGCGATAATTACATAAACAAGGTCAGGGTGGCCGAGTGATGTAAGAGCGTGTAATAGCCCCTCCCCCATCTTCAACCAGTCAACCACACTGGTCGCATATCCCTGGCTGGATTCATTCTTCCTTGGCTGCCACGTTAACTTTGTCAAGCACAGTGAGGACAATCAGTTCCCATTCCAGACGTGTGATTATTCCGCAGTCTCGAAATAGATGCCCCCCGTTTTAATCACTATTTAAGCTCATCGTCAACCCCATTTGGCGACCTCGCCTCAAGTCGACGAATGGCATCAGGCGCCAGACGCCAGGGGAAGAGTGGCGAGACCACCGCCTCCGCATTGAAGCCGCTCGCACCTGCAAAGTCTCAGGCGCCAGCGCTGCAGGAACGACCATCTCAATGCGGAGTTGGAGAGCTTAAAACTGGGCAACGGCGTCGTCTGAATGTTCGGAAAGCTTGCGGACTGTGCCGTTTGAAGAAAATACGTGTGTGTACTCGTGCTCTGTCATTGAAGCCTCACCAGCCCCCTGATGACGTGCATGTTAGTGCGACGGCAAACAACCCCGATGCACCCCTTGCTCAAGACGGAACTCGGAATGCCTCTATAGGTCGGAGGAGGCAGAACAGCATCAGCGAGCTCTGGAAATCGTTCGGCGCCTCAGGGAGACATCGGAGCCAAAGGCCATCGAACTGCTTCTCCGCCTTCGATCGTCAGCAGATCTCGAATCGGCACTGTCTTCGGCTGAGGGACGTGTGAGCAATCAGTACCGGCCCTCGGAAATCAAGACATCTCGGGCGCTCTCACCGTGTACAAGCTCAAATGTGGAGTTTGAGCTCACTGTACGGCATCGCAGTGTATACCCGCCACTGTTGCCCTTCTCGTCTTTACCCGACATTAGCACGACACTGGATCGGCATGTTCTACCTTTCACACGCACTGGCAAGGCCGAAGCAGTGGACGAAGTAGATGTGCCACAGTCGACGTCGTCGTCTATTGTGCG
Source organism: Colletotrichum coccodes (assembly GCA_020466075.1). Taxonomy (NCBI): domain Eukaryota; kingdom Fungi; phylum Ascomycota; class Sordariomycetes; order Glomerellales; family Glomerellaceae; genus Colletotrichum; species Colletotrichum coccodes. Next base: position 66,183 of record JAIMZG010001561.1, read on the forward strand.
TCGAGACTACTGTGATGAGCGTCTCACTCGACTGAGTATCGGTTACTGGAGTGGTGTTCCTATCAACGACGACCTCGCCGCAAGAATACTTTCTTCGTATTTCGAACTGTCACATCCCGTCTTGGGCCTCTTCGATGCTGATCTTTTTATGAACGACCTCATCAACTTGCGACTCGACTATTGTTCTGCATTTCTCGTCAGTGCCGTACTTGCTTATGCATGTGTAAGTGATCAATGAATCGTATCCGGCATTGGGAGATACGAAGTGCTTACGGGTATTAGCAATCCTACACAGGAATCGATATGGATGTTGCTTCGTATACCACGGCTTTTTTGAACGACGCGAGAAGGTTCTGGCGTGCGGAACAGTCGTCTGATTCCATTGTCAACGTGGCCGCAATTCTCATGCTCAGTGTCAGCGGCCACACCTACTTAGGAACTCTAAATACGTTGGAACTGCTTCACGACGGCCGCCACATGGCCGAACGCCTCGGTTTGTTAAATGTACGACCCGCGCCCTCGGTGGCTTCCACTGTCCAGTACAAGGACACCGAATGGACCAGAGCTGCTGCCCATGTCGCACACGGGGCGTATACTTGGCTGACGTTCGTATACCCAGTTGATAAAACGTAGAACTTGCATGCTAAATCACTTTGTTATAGTCTCAACACGTTCTATTGCCAACTCGAGCCAATTGAGTTTCCGCCTCCTTTTGACATTCCGGGGGTTGGGAAAACCATGAATGCTGGCGACCATTTGGAGATGAGCTGCGCGCCACATCCGCTGCCCGGATTCATGGGCTCTACTTTCACGAGTCTCTGCGGCCTCTGGTCCATTATGCAGGATGTTGCGGCATTCTACTTCGCTCATCGTACAGACTCCGAGTCTCCCCTGCACCCTTTGCCCATCTCTTTCGCAGAGTCCCAGTACCAGAAGCTTCTATACTGGGCCGATACTCTACCGACCGAAATGTCGCTCCAGGAACAGAGTCCAGACCATGTCTTTATTTTCCAGTAAGTAGCTAGCTTCCCGTACGATGAGAATATTACATGCTGACTTGCCTATGGCATCCTCTTTCACTGTGCAGTCCTTGACATATTCGAGCCTCTCTCTTGCGAGAGTAAGAGACAACGTCTCCAGTCGTTTTCGTCACCTGACAGCTCTGTCGACACGATCTTGAGAGCATCGACCAACCAACTAAAGAGGCTAGTACTGGATTGCCGCATTTTCAGACCAAAGACTCTACTCGTCACGCACGCGAACTCGGCCATGCTCCACGTCAGTAACGCAATGCTACGTGACGCCGGCAGCCTCAACAGAACCAGCCCTGGGGACCCTAGCCACCGGATATACTTCCTACTAGCCCTGGCTAACTGCGGAGACATGTATACATGCTTCCCTGTGTTCGGGTCAATCGGCCGCGGACTACTCTCCATGGCAGTTCGTGACGGGCTTATCAACAGTAAGGACGCCAAATCGCTAATCGCCACTTTCGAAGCCCGTGGTCACCACCATGATGCCTCTGTGAAACGACCAGCAGGGGCCTTTATTATCGATTTCGAACTGGCAAAAATGGAGCACGAAAATGCGCGAGCGATGGAGCTGGCGCTGCAGTTTGATGAACTCTCCTTCTTTGCCGAGTTTACTACAATAGCATAGAAAAGTAGTCGGCACAGTAATAAGCGACGAGAGAGAACATGACAACAGTACGTATCTGATAAGGACTGCATGCCACTATGGTATATAGGACCGAAATAATCATCACTTTGAAACTGCATTGCCACAGGCTCAAACGGGGCCCTCTTGATACCAGTTGGGAGGAGCGCGTTGAATCGGGGATAGCCGAAGTACCCGTTAGAAGGGAAACGTACGTTGGTATCTACTGTCGCTTGGGCATCAGGTACTGTGCTTGTATCACAAGAATGTATATCTCTTGTGTTCTAGGAAACCCCTACGAGATCGCCCTATTCCGGTAGTCAATCTTCAGACCACTGTCAGAGATAGACCCGTTAAACTCTTTGCCTGTGATTGGCCCAATATACTGAGTTACATAGATCTACTTTACTGTGATTTCTGCCCGTTTCCGTGACACATCGCATCCCGGTTTTCCTCAACAAGTTGCCACAAAATCAAACCCCCTCCCCTGGTATCTAACTTCATGAGACGAATCATAGTACAAGTAGTATGCAGCACGTCTCAACTATGTCGAGACTCAACTTTTGTGGCAGAAAAGCAAGATTCATTAACTTGTGAGAGCAACTAACCCAACCGTCATCCACGGCCGAAAAGACTCTCTCGGGCTTCGTGTAGCCTTGAGGGTTTTCAGAGCGGACCCAGACCTGAAGGTCTCCGGGTTTTGCTTCGCACGGCAGACCTCTCGGGCTCCGGCCTGCCTTTGGGTCGTGTTCTGTCCGACTGTCCGTGTTGCGGCCCCGCTCTGAGGGGATTAGCCAAGCAAAACCTGCCGAGTCCGGAGTAGCGCTGTGTACCATCCATAATACACAAATTTGCAGAATGAGACAACAATGTCTCTGTGGCTCAGTTGGAAGAGCGTTGGTCTCATATTACAAACTAAATATGACTCTGCCAGTAGGTTGGGACATCCAAAGGTCGCAAGTTCGAGCCTTGCCAGGGACAATTCCTTTTACATTTCATATCCACGGGAATATTGTTTCTCGTTTTCTCGGTAGTAGCCGGCTGTGATTTCTTTTGTGAAACCATGCATGCATGCATGTGTCATCGGTCCATTCACCGACATCTATCGTTCGTTTTTGTCTTCCCCGGCTTTCTCTTCTCAACAAACCGCCTCCTGTGGCACGTTCGAGCAACTGGCCTCTGGTAGCCAATTGCGCACACAGCGGCAGTCGCTCACGACATTCGTAGCAGGGTTGCGAGGGCCTTTCACGTTTGGGACTAATCCATTCCAATGAATGCTTCCTAAGCCCCGAGGGATTCTCTAACTAATTATATGGCCGCAGGGGTCATGGACAGTTGCAACATTATGAGGTTTTGGTAGTCTTCGGGATGAGGCCCGCCGAGCGGAATGATGTTGGCGGCCACACCCAAAAACTAATGAAACTTGGGCGACACTATAGTCAAAACGGTGAGGGCAGGCAATTGCGTGCCGCGGCGTTTGGATATCCATGTTATTAGTACAGCGCCTCACCCGAAATAAGTCAGATCCCTCGGGCTTCCTGGATCCCTGAGGTTTGTGCTTGCGTGCTGTGTCGAGCCGCTCGAGACACTGCATATGCTTGCTTCTCTTTGGGTATTACGCGCTCGATGTCAAACGAAACGCAAATTGTAACCGGCGGTGCAAAGCGTCAGCCGCAGTGTGGCAAGCCGTGGTGTATTCAATGGAGTCGCCCGCTTCTCAACATCTCCATTGGACGGTGCAAGACGTGTCGACTTTGGAAGTAGCAAGGGTCTCTGGACTACCCAACGGATTAAAGTCGGTCTTGTCACTGGCGTCTCTTTCCCCAAGGCAATGGCGCAGTGTCGTATGAGCCGCAGTCCTTTCAAGGGGTCCACGGCAGATGGGTATGAAGAAGCTGATCCTCCGGCGCAGTATCCCACTACGGTAGCTAAAAGCATAACCCACCAGTTTGATGACACCCGTCAGTTCATTGACGGGTTTTGAGTAGTCGTGTCCCATAACCTAGAGGTGTGATGATAATGACATGGTGGTGGGATGACGTTTCCTGTATCCCGAATCCACTCAAATCATTGACCGACGTTGATGGCTCACGAAGGCGGCTCGCCTAGCTTGAAAAGATCCATCTTAAAGTTCACGACGGGGGGCTGAGTCCTTGGGACGCTCTCCACCGGCACGGGCTTGAATGGCTCGACTTGCCGGATGTCAATACCCTCTCGAATACATCCCAACGGCCACTGTATCCACTCCCTCCAAGGCTCCTGGATGCCTTGTCCAAGGCCGAAGCCACGTTGGTACCCCAGCCCACGAGGTACCACATGTTACGCTCGAAAGCGTTGACGAGCGCCGCGTAGTACATGAGAATGACGAGGGCCATCGGGTGGTTCTGGTTAATAAGCTCGAGGAATGGCTGGGGGAGGGAAACGGCCCATCGCCAGACAAGGCCGGACCTGTGCTGGGGCGCGGAGACGGCGGCGAAAGTGAGCTTGAGGCCCTCGAGGGCGGACTGGCAGGTCGTGGTGTCGTCCGAAGGCGCCATGCTGCGTGTGAGACTGAGTAGGTCATCGATCTTGGAGGAGTAGTTGCCCCCTAGGGCGGGCTCAACACCCCCTTGGTAGAGCCAGCGTGCTAGAGGCCCGTTGGATATATAACGATGGGCGAATGGGAGAGTGACGATGCTCTTGATTCCTGCGAGACGTGAGACAACGTCGATGCCTTATCTACGGGGCGTTGTACCTTGGAGTAAAATGAAAGACTGGGCAACGTCCTTCGGGGTGATGGGACCCTGTGGGTTGGCGATAGAGTAGGTGTTGAGAAGGAAAATGCATATGGCGTGTAGTACATATGCGTCGGCATTGTTCTCGCCAATCTCGCTGAGCACAGGCGAGAACTTGCTCAGGGCAATGTTTTGATGGCGGGCCGAGATGATGGTGTACTGTTCCCTCTTTTCGGGGTTGCCGTGAGCTATATGGATGGCCGACAGGGCTAAGACACCGTGAAGGAGGAAGTCCTACATGATTTAGTTGAGAGGCCGACACGACGAGAGTTGGACCTACGTTGGCAAAGGCGACTTGCGGTACGGTTGTCGTCCAGAGATACACAAAGTCCGGGTTCTCGGAGAGGGTATGAGCCGTGGATGAGGTAAAGTGGTGGACAAGTTGCATGTCGGCCATCCAGTCGGCCTTCGAGACTCCTTGGGCGTCCCGGGAATCGCCCTGGGCCGAGCCGTTGGCTGAAAGGGAGACGCTGTCGCGAACGTTCTGGTTCAGAGCATCCACTTCGGCCGAGAATTCGGACAGCAGGCCCTGAATGGCAGCAACCTTGTCCTTCAACGACGAGACCTGCGGCAATGATCTTTCGCGTCGGCTTTCGGGGCGGCTGGTCGTCGAAGCTCCCTCAATACTGCCAGGAGTCGCCGTGTTTGCGGCCTCCCCGATCGCCTTGGGCGACTCGCTGACGGGCGGCAAGTGAGGCGCAAAAGGCGTCAGGACAAGACTGCACTTGACGTCGTGTCGTACGCAGTTGCGACAGGGGCGATTTTCATCGCACTGGATGTGGTCAGTCGACTTTTCGACTTTGATGTTCCTCAGTCGCCGCTAATCAGTAGGGTTTCCGAGGTCACGGCTTGGCGCCCTTCCCTCCTGATCGATAAACCGAAGAATTTAACTCACCTTGACACGCCGTTTTTTACACTGCTGACATCCATTCCGGGACTTCTTGTGACCTATACGTGTGCCGCGCACCGCCGAACCCATCCTCAGTCGATCGGCACCCTTCTCCCGAGTTGTCGCCTCGTCCTTGAGTGAAGTGCTCTGCGACGCGCTGTTCATCGCATTGGGGTGACTGCCGCAATCTCGGAATGAGGGGGAGGAAACCCTCGTGGCGACGCGACTGGAACGAGCTGTCTCAAGATATGGTTTGGCGCTTGGGCGGGATGCGGTTCAAACAATATCTGATCCTCAAGGTTGGTGGGTTGCCTCTCATAGTGGCTAGCTGCAGCAATTGCATACAGCGACGCCAACGCCAAACGTCGCACAGGTTGGGGATTTACGTGGTGGTCTACGGACTGACCAGACCCACAAGCATGCACAAGCAGTGTGACGCAGTCGGTGGAGGCCTCGGGGGCGGGCCCGGAAACTGTCCCAGACTGTCCAAAGGGATAAAAGAGTGAGAGTGTTAATAACAAGACATGGGAAATTCGGCAGATTAACGTTGCAGATGTCAGATGCCGGATGTCGGATGGGGGAGGGTGCTTCATTGCAGGTGAGTGATGGAGAGAAGCTGGACCCAGCGGACCTGGCCGTTCCGGGTGGAGTCGGCCGAGACGAGCACGTGATGGCCCCCTCAAACAGCAAGAACGGCCCCTCCGTTCTTTGCAGATAAGCGCACGGATGCCGTGGCCCATGCTCCACTTCTTCGCGCACCGCACTACGTAGTACCGGTACAGCGGTGCGGTACGTATTCCACGGTTAAGCCTCAGGATGATGTTGTGGCTGATGGTCAGACATGTGGCGTTGGCGCCAACACTGTGAGATGTAATTGCCCTCTCCACTTTGGCCCGGCAGGAAGCTCCGAAGGACGAGCTAAACGCAGGCACGTCGTGCTAAATTGCGACTTGCATGACGCGCCCCGGCTGAACGCGACTTCCCGCATCCTTGGGGGGAGGGGAATCTGGGGGGAAGCGAAGGGTCTCGTCCAAGGGGAAGTACCTCCTCCAAGCTCCGATCCTCAGCCAAGGAGAAGCGGCAACGTCAGCATCAGAAGCCAACGCGAAGCACCAAGCAGCTAGCAACTAGCAGCGGTCGCATCAGAAGCAGCTTCAACCTCAGCAGCCGACTCGTACATTCTCCGTCACTCGTCCGTCACCGATCTGCCGCTCGCCGGCCAGTCTCCCCTTTTCCACGCGGTGTCCCTCCTTCGACCTCCCTTTGCCCAGCCTCCATTCGATCCGACCCCTCGACTACGACATCCCTTGGAACCGAAGTGGCATTCAACTGATAAAACGATATTCCCCGTCCACCACCCATCGTATTCCCCCTGATCTGCATCTCTGTTCCCTTCCACATCCCTGCCGCACATCAAGACCTTCCATCCAACATCAACCCCGACACATCTAATCCCGCCATGGCTTCGCACAACGACTACAATGACATCAAGGCTTCGGCCAAGGAGAACGCTGCCGGCGTTTTCGCCTACGGCCAGCGCCAGATGAACCGCGTCGTCAGCCAGGACACGAGGCAGAAGCCTACGGCAGCGCCTACAACCTCGCCCAGGACCAGCCTTTCCTCTTCGTACGCCTCATCTCCGGTCGACCGCCCCCGGCCGTGCATTGCTAACATATCGTCTCCAGGCCTTTTTCCTCGCCCAGCTTATCTTTTCCTTCCTCCCACTCCTCGTCTTTGTGTCCTTCTCCGCCTCGACAATCGCGTTCGCCTTCGGAGCCGCCGTCGTCTTCTCCCTCTTCTGGATCGGCATTGCCCTTCTCGTCCTCGTGCCGACCCTCTTCTTCACGTGCTCAATTGCCGTTCTCGTCTGGGTTTGGGCTGCCGGCAGTTTCGTCGTCGCCAAGCGGCTGTACGAGTTGTCGCCCATCCACGCCAGGGGCGATTTGGAGGTGGACGCGCCTAATGGAAAGACGTACGCCGTCACAAAGCAGGAGGATGGCGTCCATGCGCACTCGCACAACTGAAGCCGGATACTATTTTAGGGGTTACTGTGCAAGCGGTACACGCGTTGAGTTCCATGGCGGCTAGAGGTATGGTCTGGCGTTTGGAACGGTACGGATACCCGGGGATAGGATCGGTAAAATGGTTGAGGTACCCAAAGGATATGGATAGCGCTAGGTCTCGCTGCAAGGTGCTTGGCTTCAGGAATTTATCAGCCCAATTATCGTATGTGCCTGTCGCACAACCTACCTGCATGTCGTCACAGACTCGATCCAGTTGTGAACCCATCTCTTGATATATCAGCGGCCAGATATCGATGCATCATTATGCATCACCGTTCGCTGCCAGGACACACATGAGCGTCCCCAGTACTCGAACAATTCAGCCTCTGCTTCATAACGCGACTATTTCTTCGACCGCATACCAGAGCAGCGGACTACGATCCACCTTGGCCTGCACACTTCAAAGGCTCCGTCAATGTTCCAGTCTGCTCGTTTTCCTTAATGGCAGGCTTACGGAGAAAATGGACGCCTCTAGCGTCGTAGTTCACAGCCATGAAGGCAGATCGTTGGCAATAATATCAGATGGCTTCGGCTCGGCTTCGGCGGCTGATTCGCTGTCGACCCGCAGACTCGAGCTTCTTGACGTGAGACCTATGAAAGTTCAGAGGTTTTGGATGTGGCCGGAGAGTTTGACCTGGTCGATCCGATTAGGGCTGACGTGCTTGAGAGTCGAGGAGGTGAGGCCCTTGAAAGCACACGGATTTGATCGTCAGACCTCACATCGATCGAAGCTGCTCGCTGGTCGTTTCCAGCATCTCGTCGGCAACCAAGACCGTCAGACCTCCCAGGCTGCCGGGCAGGAAGTACCGTGAGGAGACTCGAGTTCTTCCGCCCGCCGCAGATTGAGAGGAGAAAGCGTGTTCAGAAGAGCGTTGCAGTCGACACTGGACAAGCATGATCTTGTGATCCGCCCCTCGGCGTCGACACTCGAGACTGGCACACCCAGCATGCGGGTATTTCCGTCAAGAACAGGACTGTTTCCAGGATACCATTAAAGTCGCTCCAGTGGAGGCTCAGGCTTAAGTAGAGACGCCTGATCGAGTGACCCGAGCCAGGTGCAGGCGAGTATCGGTGCGGCGCAGGAAGGAGATTAGGTGTTGTACAGAGCCGACGTGCGGGATGATTGAGGTCTTGCGGAAGTAGAGGCTCATGATACGACCGAAGCTTTGAAGGTGAGGGCAAAGGGGCGGAGGAGGTTCACGCTGAGGTGGTGGACGAAGGAGATGCATTGTACGCGTTGGTATCTGTCGAGAGTTCAGTCGGAGGGGTTGGTTTTGAGCGCGAGGATCAGGTATGAGCAGATGTCGAAGAGGATCGTAAAGGCAGAGACACGATGCTGGCAGTCTAGCCTGTCGGCGATAGGTGTGGTGGTTGGCATAGAGTTCGTGTCCTTTGAAAGCTATTTGTCAAAGAGTAAGGGCAGAGGAGAAGTATTACGTGGTGGGGGCAATGGGTTATGTTGGCCGACAAGGAGGATGTGGCGGTTTTGATTTCCATGTCCTTCTGGGTCTTGTAGAGATACGCTGATGGTTTCGACTTCTACTCACTTACTGAACAAGCCATCAACGGATATAGGCAGTATTGTTACACATTTAACAACAGTGTCTGCTATTCCAACAAAGAATCATCTTGCCTTGATAGCAGACGGTTTTCAGAGGACTAGGCATTGTTCAGATGAGTAGGGTATCTAACAAGTAATCGAAAAGTCAAAGGAATGAGCCTTATTACTAATGGATCGCGTACACTATCATAGATCAACGTGTTCCATCTCAGCTCATCTACGGCCAAAAACGCCAATGTTCCCAGCCAGGTATCCTTGCTGTCAATATCCTACATCATCACCCTGAGCCTGCTACACGATCATGTGCTGCATCTCTACCATAGAATTGGCCTCTCGTCTGCCACCCCCAGAACCTTTACTCCAGCCCCCTCAAGGGCGTCAATGGAATCCTTGACGGCTGAAGGCTCAACAGCAAGCTGCTTCAGACCAACCTGAACCAGGAAGTCCATCTCGCTAGCAAGCTCTGAAGCCTCACCCGCCACGTGCAGAGTTTCCAGTGAAGCTGGAAGAGACCTCATAAATTGACTGACCCTCTTTGTCGTAACCGCGACGGCAGTGGCAGGCTGCGTGATTGAGTGCATATGCCTAATGACCGTATTGCTGTTGATCCACATCCTTTGTAACTCTTTGAAGCAGGAGACGGAGAAAGGATGCCGAGGTTCTTCCCAAAGCCCGGGATCTTTGTTTAGGTTGAGACAGAGTGTCCGCAGCGTATCGGCGCTCGGTTGGAGTGCGCAGACAATGTCGTAGGCCTTTGGCATTTGCGTTCTCGGTTCGAACAATTCGGTTTCGAAACGTTCAGGCTTGGGGTGGGCGAAATACATGAAGGTTCTCAGGCATCGACACTCTTTCAACAAGAGATGAAGGCCTGGAATATCGAGGATAATGTCCTTGAGGACGATGGAACGTATGTTATGGCGACTGGAGAAAGCATCAACACAGCTTAGATTGCATCCGTGGATGCGGATCTCGGATAGCTCCGGGCTCAGGGCCGCGAGATCTGGGATAACGGACGACTCGAGATTGAAAGTATCTCCCTTTTGAATGGCCACCAAAGCGACGGACCTGAGCTGTGGGAAGATAGGTCTGCCGAGGAGTTGAAGCTGCTTGATCACGGTGGCCAAGAACTCGGGCGTGGTCGAGAGCGTCACCTCCCTGACATCCTTGAGCTGACAGAGAAGGAGGGCGACGAGGAAGCTTAAAGAATCACTGATGGCCCGCACAAGCTCCTGACGAGGTTCGTCATGCCCAGTTGGGAAAGGACTCTCAACCATCTCCTCGACCAACCGGTCTTTGCGGACGACACCAGGCACGCGTACCCCAAGGGAGCGGCCTGTCTGCACCAGGAAAGGCGTGTGCTCGCGGATCTTGTTGGCGCGGCTTGCGCGCGGATCCAGGCCGAGATGTAGGCGCCTGATGGACAGGGCTCGCTCGGGCTTCTCGTCGAGGCGGCGGAGGATGGCGACGATCTGCGCCGCCGAGTCGACATTGGAGACGACGCGGTAGGTGTGAGTGCTGCAGAAGAAGCTGACGTTGGTTTGCATTGTTTTGCAGGTGAGGGCCAAGGGGCGGAGGTGGCCGATTTTGATGCGTTGGGAGAGGGCGACGAGGTGATCGTTGGTCTGGTAGCCGAGCTGGTGCTGCCAGGAGCGGTTGTCGTGGACGAGGTAGGAGCAGATCTTGCTAGTTAGCTCGACAGGGAGGGTGTTGAAGAGATCCATCTTGTCGAGTTATGGGTGGGTTAGAAGGCGGAAGTTGTGTACGGATACAAGATGAAAGTTGTTTTGCTTGATAGTGAAGTTGGAAGTTTTCTCAACGTACCGGGGTCTTTCTGAGAAGGGCATGAACGAGAAGTTGGTTGTTTTGGCTCGAAGCTTTTTCTTCTGCTTCTTTTTTCTCGGTTTGGTTTTCAGTTGAGATCTGCGCATGAGGTAAGGGCGCGCTATTCCTTGGGATTGCACGGATGAAGGGAGAGTATTGTTGTTAACCAGTAGCTGTTTGGTTTGGATCTTGGCCTAGAGAAAAGGGCGCATTTCCCTCGGGGAACGAGGAAAACATCAAGTGTGTATGTGGTGGAAAGGTGAGGTTGTGAATTCGTTTTTGACAGAAAAGTGAAGTTGCAGATTTCCATTTGAGGGTTGACAGACCGGAAGTGTCTATCTTCTTGCTGGGTGGCTGCTTGTGAGATCTTGGCCAAGAGGAAAGTGTACGCTTGCCATTTACTTATATCATGATAGGTTGACCGGCCAGGTGTGGACCGGCTTGAGAAACACCATCCTCTTTTGCGGTACTGGCTGGGAGATACACTGGCAACTCTTGTCATGTTTCAGCAGCTAATTGACTTGCACAAACTCCTTCTGGACGAAACCTTTTGTGAGTTCAATTCCAAGAGTTCCAGGTGCCCGCATAGCAACACACATTCGGTCATGGAATCAATTCGTCCAATAATGATGAGTAGATCAAAATGTCTATGGCATAGGCTGCGTCGAAGGCATCCGGTTGCTTTCTGGAAACTGTTTCCGTAAACCGTCTTCCATATTGCAACCACACACTTGGACTCATATTTACTTTGACAAATGGGATTTCACCGAGGAACCACCTTCCTTTCTTTCGCCTTTCATGTTCACAGAGTCTCGAAGGTTTCCATGCAATCGCTGGTTGGCCCAGTACCGTTCTCCTGAAGGATGAATCCCGGAGACAGCAGTCATAACATTGCGACAGTGAGCTTCAAGGTCGACCGAGTACCGAAAGAGTGGGGTTTTAATGTGATCATGGTTGTATCGTTCGAAGCCCGGTGTTCTCTCATCTTACCAATTAGCTGGTAATTTTAAATTGCACGTATACCGCGTATCTCACTGCGGGGCATGCCTCCAAAAGGCACGGAACTACTTATAATTCAAACATGTTTCAGTATTGCGACAAGTCATTTTCGGCGGATTGGCCGACAGTGTTGAATTGACCACAACAAAAAGAGAAGTAAGCGAGTGCCAACACTGTGGATCGAACACAGGATCCCCGCATTACAAGTGCGATGCCTTACCACTTGGCCATGCTGGCGGATTACGTGAAACATAGCGGCAGAATAGTACTCATAATCCTAAGGCACAACCAGTACCTGCTGCCCCTTCTCATGACTCTTTTCACCTTGATGAGACTGACACCTATTGTTATTGGTCTTTGAGTGACCCCCATAGCATTAGATTTTACTTGATACTATTGCTACGCATTGTTTCAGCGAACCCATTTCGAGCTAGATACTCCCATCTTCTGAGCAGCCACTCTGGGTGTCTAGAGTACTAGGGAACAGCTTCGGAACATCCATACCGAGACTCCTGGCTGACCCTGAAGATCAAGATCGTTATTTGAGGATGCCGGTTTGGAAGATGGCGAAAGTAAAGTTCAGGTAGCCTCATTGAACTCTTGAAGACAATGTCCTCAGTCGGTTTTAACAATATAATCACCAGAGTCAAATGCCAGAGAGGAACGGGGCCATGCGACTTGAAAATCCATTCAAGAAGACCTCAAAGTCTCTTTTGGCCCTGATGAATGTGCAAAAGAGAAAAATATTACGTCAGGGTCTCCGTAATTGATGTTTAGAAAGCCGTCAGCGTGGGATCTGACGTTTTATGCAACGTGCTTTGGCAACCCAGCCTTCCAGGAACCGCTTGAATGCATTTTAATCAGAACTCGGAGTACGTCCTACAGGCGAAAATCATTTCCTGCCCGCACTAGACCGGAATTTGAGGAGGATCATGGCAGTATCGAACTTCATCCAAAAGCTGTCTCGCGTAAGTAGGCAACTCCAAAGTTGTGTTCCTTCTTAGGACATATCACCCGCTTGATGTGCGCGAACCGGGCTGTCCGCTGCATAGTTCATCGCAGTAGCCGTTTCGAAAGCAGTACACAAAAACTTGCTCCCCAAACTTGAGTAAATTCTATTCCATACTTTGACCATTGCGCTCTATCAGAGCAAGAAACACTCAAGGTGAGCCACCCGTAACCCGTGATTATGAACGATTTGATTACGGACTATCACCAAAGAGACAAAATGGGGAGGGGAGTGCAGATCCCGAGGGTCCCGTACGGTTCATCTCTGTCTAAGCTCTGTTGTGGTCGAGGCAATGACAACAGGATCTTGAGCGAAGGGATCCCTTATGGCCCCGTTGGTTTCCCCTCTCACATGGAGCTGCCTCGGGAGTTTTACGCCGTAATCACATCCTGAGCTCTATGTGATAACATGACATGCACTGGCGGTGTTCCGAAGTGGCATTCAGACAAGCATTGCCTTACGGGTTCAAGAACAGGGCGCTCTGACCCAAGTAGAAATGTCCCGAGGCACTCGTAATTAGAAGCTATTTTGGTGGCCACAACGAGTGACGTCATGTCGGCAAGAGAGTGTCAACGACGGGTCACCTCACTCCTCGGCAGGGGCCTCGTCTTCATACTCCTCCGCGTAGTCGTCATCCATGCCTGCGTCCTGGTACTGCTGGTACTCGGACACCAGATCGTTCATGTTGGACTCGGCCTCGGTGAATTCCATCTCATCCATGCCCTCTCCGGTGTACCAATGCAAGAAGGCCTTTCTCCGGAACATGACGCTGAACTGCTCACCGACCCTGCGGAAACTGTTCTGAATCGCCGTGGAGTTGCCGATGAACGTCGAGGAGACGTCAAGTCCCTGGGGTGGCACGGAGCAGTGAGCGGTTTGGATGTTGTTCGGGATCCATTCCACAAAGTTTGCCGAGTTCTTGGTCTTGATGGCGTGGATTTGGTCTTCGACCTGCTTCATCGACACCTTTCCTCGGCTTCAGGTATGTCAGCAAGAACTCATAAACCGGTACAAGGAGCCAACTCACAACATGGTGGAACAAGTCAAGAAGCGGCCGTCGCGGAAATCGGACGCCAGCATGACGTTCTTCGGGTCGAACATCTGCTGCGTGAGCTCGGCAACGCCGAGGTTCGAGAACGAGGCGGACGACGTGAGCGGCGCGAATCCCACGGTGAAGAAATGAAGTCTGGGAAAGGGGACGAGGTTCACGGCCAACTTCCGGAGGTCGGCGTTCAACTGTCCCGGGAAGCGGAAGCCGGTGGTCAAGCCGGACATGACCCTCGATACCAAGTGGTTGAGGTGCCCGTAAGAGGGATGAGCCTGCTTCAAGGTGCGTCGGCAGATGTCGTACAGCGCCTCGTTGTCGATACAGAACGTCTCGTCCGAGTTCTCGACGAGCTGGTGGATCGACAGCGTCGCGTTGTACGGCTCGACGACGACCTCGGACACCTTTGCAGACGGCAACACCGAGAAGGTCGCCATCATGCGATCGGGGAACTCCTCGCGGACCTTGGCGATGAGGAGGGTGCCCATGCCGGAGCCGGTTCCGCCGCCGAGCGAGTGCGTGATCTGGAAGCCCTGCAGACTGTCGCAGTCTTCGGCCTCGCGACGCACGACGTCGAGGACCTGGTCAACCAGCTCGGCGCCCTCGGTGTAGTGGCCCTTTGCCCAGTTGTTTCCGGCGCCGGACTGGCCGTAGACCATGTTGTCCGGCCGGAAGAAATCCCCAAGGGGGCCAGAGCGGATCGCGTCCATGGTCGCGGGCTCGAGGTCAACCAGAACCGCACGGGGGACGTACTTCTGTTTGGCGGCCTGCACGGGTTTAGCAAGCGACGGGCGGAGAGCGACGGCCGCAGCAATTTACCTCGGTGAAGTAGACATTCAGCCTCTCTGATTGTTGCTCGTTGGAGCCGCGAAATCTACAGCACAGGTCAACATGGTCGCTCGAGGAGGCAGGCGACTGTCTGTCGCGATGCGGCGCGATTAACTCACACTCCATCTTGGTCCAGACCATGCTCGCCGTGAATGGTTTGCCTGACAGTGAGCAGCATTAGCCTTGTCTCTCGGACGATGATGCGTCGACTCTCTCGTTCGCATACCAGAACGCCGTGCCAATTTGGTTGCCCTATGATCATCATCAGCCAAGACTCCCCAAGCCAGGAGGCAGAAGGTACGTACACACTGGCCAGTTTGAAGGTGAATCTACGGAGTCATCGGGTTAGCCGAGAATCAACAACTCGAAAGGTACTAGGCAGGGAGCAGCTCACAATCTCACGCATGATGGATTTTCGAGGATGGGGTGGACAGTGAAGGCTGGTGGTGAAGAGCAGAGGTTACCCCGCTACTCAAGACAGAAGGTCATCTTATAGATACGTATTGCCAGTAAATCACAACAAACCCCTATCCAGGAACCAACAACTTCTCGCTTCGTCCCGGATAAGGCCCAGAACAGGGCCAGGCAGAGCGAGAGCCTCTGCAGTCTGGATTTCAACTCCCCCACATGTTTGCGCATCATTAAACGGCTGCCTTGTTGATTCGACAGCTGCCTGCTGCCCGGGTTGCACAGCGGGTTTGCTTCCGTTTTAAAAAACGAGACGGAAAAAGGATCTTTTGCTCATCCCCGACTCAACCGGAGGTGGCACCGAAAAGGACCGAGCTAGTCCGTGTTGAGTACATATCCACAGAAATGATTGGTATGTGATGCGTCGTATGGCTCTGCTCACTGAAAACTCAGCGTCTGGTCGCATCATCGTGTGCTGCCGTAACTGGGGTTGCCTGAATGTCTTTGCAACCCGTCCACCAATGAGTTCCCCTTGATAACCGGCTGCCTGTCGTGACGGACACTTTTCAATTGTCAGTTGTGTGTCCTCGCCTCACGCTTATCGAGACGGTCGCTGTGGTCTTGCACGGTTGCTGGGTGCCCTGCCGGTTGTCGGTCTTGGCCTCTCCCACATACGCCGACCGAAGAGCTCCGGAGGAGACGCTCCCCCCCCCTCCCCTTGGCCCCAATTGCGCCCGTGTCCCCCGGCGGACGAAATCGGGGCGCGCGATCTAATTCCCCAAAAGCTAGGCAGGCATTCCAGCGTGCGCCCACGTGGCGGGCCAAGCAGACACAGATTGGAGCTGGCCGTGGGGCTGAAGTGCTAGGTAGCTGACTACCCCGTCTGTTGATGGGCAACCGATCAGCGTTGCACGGTCGTCATGTGTGCAGGCCACATCGTCAGCAAGACGTCGGCTTCGTCCGGAGACGGGGGCTACGCGCCACGGGACGAACCCAACGCGGAGGGCTCGGAACAGACGATCGGGCCGGAGTGGGGTGCGTTGCGGATAGACTCCTGGACTCGTAGAAAGCCGCGAAATCTGCCATTGCGAAAGGGGCGCGCGGATGGGGGTTCATCCCAGTTAAGGTTATTGGTTGCCCATTCTTCAAAGGTTGCGGCCAAGCGAGGATCGCGCGACTGGGTACCGGGCCGGCATATTTGTGCCCCTGACATGTCAATGAGACCGGAAACACGCATGCGTGCCTGTGCCGATCATTCGCCTTTTCGACGACGCTTGCTACCGCACGGCAACCCTCGAATTGAAGCATGGTGATTCAGCCACCTACGACGGGCAGGATGATCGGAACGCAGATGTTTTGGGCGCTCAGAGGGGAACAGGCAAAAGTCGGAGGTTCGCATGGTGGCAGCATTTCCTCGATCATCTCATCGCGCTGTCTGAGAGACGTACAACCAGCAGTTATCGCAACCGAAAGCATCGCCGCCGCTTCACGTCAGCGGAACCTCATCCTGCGTCTCCAGAGACAAGATGGTCTGGACGGGCCTTTGAGCGGAGCCCGTGTCGACTGCCGACCGTTGCCAAAAGCGATCGGTGACGGCGGCATCTAGCTGGCGGCGGCAACGAAATGCGGCTAGGGGGATTCGTAAGTCCCCTTTGAGGGCCAAGACACGGTGTCTGACAGTTTAATGAACAGAAGTGCGTGGCTTGCACATCAAAGAAATAGCAATTGTCTCGAATCCAGTGTTGATGAAAACGGCAAACCTCTGGAACTCGACTCCCACGTCCCGAAGAATGAAGGAGATTGGGAGGATATATCTACATGGACAATATCCCTTCCGACCCGGCTCTCCCTCCCTCTCGCTCAACTTGCCTTTGCTACACTATCCTTGACGCGTCCTTTTCTCGCATTCGTCGCATCGTTCTTGTTTGCCTGGCGTCATCAACTCGTTGGCAGGAACCACTCTCACCTTCAACCGCTGCTTATCCCCGTTCTATTCATCACGGATCCTGGTGGTTACGGTGGTTACGGACACGCGACTCTTCGCCAGTAAAGATGCAATTCTCCGCTCGCGTCACATTCGGCCTGGCCCTCCTGGCTACCCACGCCGCGGCGATCAAGCTTACCCTCCCCGGAAGGCGACAAGGGGCCAACGGGGCCGGCATTCCTCTCACCACCACCACCACTGCCACGACGCTGAAGACGGTGACAATCACCTCCTCGACTGCCGCCACCATCTCGACTGCCGCCTTCAACTCGACTGCCGCCTTCAACTCGACTGCCGCCTTCAACTCCACTACCGCCTATAACTCCACTGCCACCTCCATCTCCACCACCGTCTCCATCTCCACCGCCGTCTCCGTCCCCACTGCCGCCTCGGTCCCCATTGCCGCCTCGGTGCCCACTGCCGCCCCCGTCCCCACTGCCGCCCCCATCTCTACGTTGAGCGCCGACCTGCAGAAGGCCCTCGATCTCCACAACATCTACCGGGCCGCCGTTGGCAACAGCAACTTGACGTGGGATGCCGAGCTCGCCAAGAGTGCTCAAGGGTGGGCGAACCACCTCACTACCGTTGGCAGCCTGGAGCATGCCAAAGACTCGGGCGGCCAGGGAGAGAACTTGGCCTCGCAGTCTGGTGGTACCAACACCTTCTTCGCCAACGCCGTCCAGTTGTGGCTCAACGAAAAGTCCCTGTACGATAACCAGCCCATCAGAATCAGCGGCTCGCCCAACTACTTGACATACGGCCACTACAGTGAGTCCTTCTGACACGACGTGGTGGTTGTGTATTGTGTGTACTGACAAGACTACAGCTCAAGCCATCTGGAAGTCAACCCAGAGGGTCGGTCTGGCTCTCGCAACCGATGCCAAGGGTACGACATTCGTAGTTGCCCGTTACTTGCCCCCTGGAAACTAGTAAGAGACCCCCCTTCGGCGCGGCCTATCGTGTTCCATCGACGACTGACGGTATAATAGCGTCGGCCAAATGCCCTACTAGGCTGGCGTTCCTCCGCATTCACCAGACATTGGCTTGACCAAGTCGTGAGGGCAAACCAGTTGGTTCTGTTGGCTGGACCGGAAACACTTACATGCCCTAGAGCTGTTTGCGTCTTCTGTCTGTGAGTAGGAGCTCGCTTTAGAATTCAAGAGTTCAGGATATTTCGTCGTACATAGACTTGATTTGGACTGGGATTGTTCAACTCGCATTGTTCAACTCACATAGCTTTAGACCATCCTTAGAGATAGAAAATAGTAAAGCCAGTCTTGCTAAATCATTTTCCGATTTTCCTCCTCAATCGATGGCGCGGCCGATGACTTACCGAGCCTTGGTCGCATTGCGCAGCGCCACCGAACATAGTCCGTCCGTCCGATTCTCGGCGGACGAAGTGGACGTGCACCCAACATCCTTCAACACCACCACCATCAATTTTTCCCCTCGTCCGCCCGAACACTTGATCAAGTCGCGCGTCAATAATTCCCCAGAGTATTATGCGCCAAGGGTCGTACAATGGTGACAGACGAGAGCAGCAACATCAGCGCCAGGCCCGCCGCCTCGGGGAGACGGGGTGCCGCCGAACGCCGATTCGTCCGCAAGGGCACCAAAAGCTGCTGGGAGTGCCGGCGGCGCAAGATCCGCTGCATGTTCGACGACAACGGCCCGCGCGGCACTTGCAGGACATGTTGGCATAAGGGTGTGTCGTGCGTAAGCCAGGAGTTTCCCGAAGAGGATGCCAGGAAAGCTCCGGCTCCGGTAGGAAGTCTGGGCGACCGGTTGGGCCGAGTCGAACGACTGGTCGAGCAGCTGTACCGCCGGATGGACGAGATTGACACCCCCATGTCCAAGTCACCCCAGACAAACTACCAGGGTATTTGGAGTCCGGGGCCGGAAGCTCCTGTCGCTTCGTGCTCTCCGGGACACGCCGGCGGAAGCCCCGATAGAGCGGACCACCGTACCACCAGAAGCCCTTCACCGGTGCATAATAGCGGTGCATCAGCGGTATGATTGTGTCAACCTCTGTTAAATGACGCAACTTCTGACAAGGGTGGTTCGTCTTGACAGACACTGGCGGAAGATCGAGCAAGCCAGGAGCACCCGCCAGCTCACACGCTTCGACCGGACGTCTTCCTCAACAATGGCACTCCGGCCATCTCTCGCTTCTCGGGCGACACCCAGCTTCTGGCTTATAGCAGGCAGCTCTCTGCCGCGATTCCGTCAACGGAAGACTGCCAAGCCATCTACGAGGTCTATTCTGAGGCCGACCTCATCTTCCAGTTGATGTTCCTGCCACATTGTCTTTTGGAGACGCGCAAACCCGAGTCCGTCAAGCATTGCGTGGAATCCCTCAGAGAGCCCACGCACCCCGTCCTCCTGGCAAAGAAGATGCTCCTCTTGGCGGCGATGCTCCAGCGGGCGCCTGCAAGGCGCATCAGCGAACCGGCTTTGCCGAGACTCCCCTTTCGCATCATGGAGGGGCTCGCCGATGCCGCAATGAACGTGGTGTGCGAGAACAACGCGCTGATGGGGACCATTGACGCCCTCGAGTGCATCATGCTGCAGACCATGTACTTGGCCAACAGCGGTAAGCCGAGGTTGTCACTGCTCTCCTGCCGCCGAGCCATATCATTGTCGCGACTGATGGGCCTTCACCGACCCCACGATCCCGCCGCGATAGAGACAATGGACCCGGATTTTCCGGCCGTGACAGGTTTCATATGGTTCCGTCTCGTCTATATCGAGCGCTTCATCTGCCTGCTTGTAGGCTTGCCTAGTAGCACCAACGACGCACAAGCCATATCCGACGAAACCACACGGTCATATATCGATAGCCACCCCCTCGGAAGACTCGAAAGGGTGCATTGCGAGGTCGCTGCCAAGATCATCCAGAGGAACGAGCAAGACTCGAACCTCTTCAAAACGAATACTGTTTATTCTCTTGACCATGAGCTGCAGGAGGTGGCGGCATCCATGCCTCCGCGGTGGTGGACGATACCAGTCTTGGTCCGACAGCCAGACAAGCGGCTGGAGCTCATGTGGCATAGTCTGCGTCTATGCAACCAAATCTTCCATTTCTTCCTCATCATCGAGGTTCACCTCCCCTTCATGCTCAGGCATTCAAAAGACGGCGCCGCCAGTAGCAGCAGAATTGCCTGCGTGGATGCGAGCCGAGAGTTGTTGGCGAGGTTCATCTCCATCCGCAACATCGAAGGAGCCTGGAGCATCCCCGACTCGACCGACTTCTTCGCTCTGATCGCCGCCATGACGCTTCTCCTAGCCCACATCGACGCCCGGAAACGTGACCGACGCAAGGACGTTCTCGCCCACCAACGACATACGGACCGCGACAAAGTCGAAGAGACGCTGGAGCATATGCGTGACGGCAGCTCCAAGTCGGCCGATATGCTGTCCATGAAAAGCGCCGACGTCTTAAAGAGCCTTCTCGCCATAGAAGCCGATGCCGCCAAGGGATCCACATTCACCGCGAGCCTGAGTTCGACGTCGACCCCCGCATCTTCCGGCGTCGGCGAAGGGCGAGCCGGGAACGCTCGGAACGTAATGCAACTCAAGATTCCATGCTACGGGACGGTGACCATCTCCCCGGACGCCCCTCCGTCCCGAGAGCCCTGGGTACCATCCGGCCGGGCCCAGCAATGGGTTTCTCCGGAGGCACGAACTCCTGTAAATAAAGGGTCTGCGGACCCGGATATGCTGATGGGGCCGGCCGCGGGGGAGGTTGCCGCAGCTGGGACGGCCGGGTCGACGGGCTCAGCAAATCAGGAGCCGAGCTTGCAGCTCGGCCATAACGCCGATCCGAGATTGCTCTTTGAACTTGGAAACCCCTGGTTGATGGCCCCCGGAATCTCGACCGGACCAGAAGATTGGCATCCTCAAGGCGTCGACGCTGCGTTCTTTGAAAGCATGATCAGAGGTCTCGAGGGAGCCGACCCGTCCTTTTGACACCTGCAAAACGGCACAAGAATGCATGTCGTCTGGTCCTGCTTGAGGGAGATGAATTACTGTAGTATTCATAAAAGTACAGCACATGAGATCCCGGAATTTCACTAGAACATTTTGTACAACGGTCCTGGACCCGTGTAGCTCGGTCAATGCTTTCGTTACGTGATCAACGCACGAGGACTGTCGAAACAGTCATCCCAGCTTTTGCCAGAGGAAGCGTAGAACCTCTCGAGCACTTCCTTCACAGCCAGCGGCAAGTATACACCCAGCTCGTGGCTCTCCTCCGTCAACCGCGACAGGATGGCGGCCCGGGTCGCAGGACTGGCCGTCTTGGCCTCGAAGCCGGCCACAATCATTGGCCACATTATGCAGCTTTTCAGCACCCGAGAGGTCGCTGACTTCTCGAGGAGGGAGAGCAGCCTGCCGTAGTGGATCGCTTTGACGGCCGCCCACCCCGCCGACCGGGGGAGCGCGCCGGCGCTTTCCAAGGACGAAATGCCGTAGAGCACCACGGCGGATTGATAGACCTGCCCCATCATCAGAAACTCCACCCGCGACTCGTCCTTTGTCTCGGACCAGGCTTCGGGGGAGAATCCTATGATTTCCTTCAGCAGATCTTCCGCTTCGGATTTGTTCGAGCTCGCGGCATCTCCACGCGTTGGGCGCGTCGCCAGGAATCGGAGACAATTAATGTGGGTGATGTGGATGAACAGTTCGACGGGGCAAGGCAGGTTCGGGTAGTAGCCCGTCGTGAACATGTCCGACATCAGCTCTCTCATCTCAAAGTTGTAGACCGGCGACATCTGGTCGTGTGCCGGGCTGGTTGTGTTGGCGAGGTTTTCGACGCTGTGAAGGAGGGTGTCATTATCGCGACGGTAAACATGTGTGCCGCCACCGCCGCAACGACTCACATTTTGGAGAAGAGGATGAGGACTTTGTAGTGTGTCGATTTCCGGCAGGCCGCCTCCCAGCCGCCACGCAAAGCCACCAAGGCGGCGAATCCGTTGAGGTGAAAACGCCAATTGGACGCCGTCGCGGACCCCATGAGCTGGCGGTAACCCGGTTAGCCTGGGAAACATTGGGCACCGAGTCAGGGGCATTGACGTACATCGCCGTAGAGAAAGACGATGACGCTGGACATGGTAAAGTCGGAAGTCTTTGTGCGTTCGCCCTCGATGTCTTTGTTCAGGGCCTGGACCGCGGTGGACCGGTGCTGAAAGGCCCTAGCTCTCACTTCCGTCATGTAGGGGTCGTGCCTCCTATGGGACATGCGTATCATGCGGTGCTCGATAGCCATGGCTGTCAGAGCATGCAGCGTGCAGGGTTTCATGTAGTGGAGGTAGAAGATGGGTATGATCCATGGGCTTTGGGTCAACTGAGTCGAGGCGAAGAACGGGTAGACCTGCTCGTTCCCTACGACGAAGCCGCGTATATCAGCACACTATGGAACCCATCACGGACAGGCAGCAGAAACCCGTCGGTTGCACGCGTCCTGCCATAGGCGCCGGCGGTCTGTCTACTCACAGTAAAGCGTGGCCTCGACGATATCGCACGTCTCGGTTCGAAACTTGTGTCCGGGGAAGATGTGGAACAGCTGCTCTCCCCCGGCGGTCTTGCCGTATTCGACATTGGCACCCTTCAAGGCCTCGTCGACAGTAGGGCCTTGGCCGGTCGGCGCGCCTTTGCGCTTCCAAGTCCGCGCCTTTACCTTGTTGGGGGCCAGCCAAGTCAACGGCTTCTTGTTGTCGTACCCGGGGCAGACGACCCCGCCAGCCTTGCACTTCCCGCACACGGGACGCGCCGAGTCGCAAACTAGCCGACGACGTTGGCACTCCCAGCATTGACCTCTGCCGCCGCCGCTTGGTGTCTGGGCGTGTGCCGCCGTGGCGAGGGCCAACTGTCTCGATGTGGAGGTCATCACCAGATCTCGGAACCGCGGGCAGCGGTCACTTGTACGCTTTGGGCTATTGAAGGTAAACGGGACAGCAAAGGTACGCAGCGCGCCGGTCCGGGTTGAGTTTAATACTGATGGGACGGACTGGAGGTCGCCCTGAGTGAGCCTGGCTGAGGGTGATGCGGGCGCCTGACAGGGGTGGCGAGGTGCAGGTCTTGGCCATCTCATTATCCTAATGAGGTAAAGCGGAGTGCGTGCACGCTTTGTGACTTGGGGCGCAGTTGTGACATGAGTGGCATTAGCGGTCAGCCCTACGACATCATCACGGACGAGCCGTGAGACGTCTTACCGCCTGCATGGCGGGTGATTCGGTCGAAGACGTGCCAAACGACTGCACCTTTAACACCAACGGTGTGTGCTCTGCTGACCTGGCAAGTCATGAACCGTGGACGGGTCCCGCAGTACATCTTTCGGCGTGAGTATCGCGACACAATGAAAGTTACACGAGGCACGACACAGCAAACTTCTTCGACGAGCCCGGGACGATGAACCTCATGTTCCCCTTTGCTCAAAACAATATACCCAAACGACATCGGATACTGGCGCTCACAAGCAATGAACACCGAATGTTGGAAAACTTCTATACTTACACTGCAATTGTCCGACACAGAGTTCCCCAGGTGTCTATGCGGGTTAGGGACAGCCACGAAGTGGGCAATTGTCGTTGGCGGATGATAATGAGTCTGCCGAGCCGGACTAGCATGCGAAGAACCGACGTCCGGTTACAAGCAGGATTACCAGCGCCGATGGT
>JAIMZG010001562.1:0-26294 GCA_020466075.1 Colletotrichum coccodes
TCATCCCTCTACGCTGACGAGTATGGCTAACCTAGCTCGTACATGGAAAAGCCAGGGCCGGCGGGTCGACGCAATCCAGTTAATGCGCGATTGCCTTGGGCTCCAGCAACGCTGTCTTAGAGTCGATCACCCCGACACCAGGTCCTCCCTTTCGACTCTTGAGGAGTGGGAAAAGGTTGCAGTTGCGAAGAAGCGAATTATCTTCAAGGTTCCGAAGCGGAAGAGACAAATCAGCTTCAAGCGGATTTATGTAGATGATGAGAGCTTAGCTAGAAACTGATGAATACTAGTAAATGAGTGATCACAGGGTGCTTTTACTGTATGCTGCTATACCGTTCGCGTTTTAGTCGAGGCGGCTTCCTGAACGTAATTATTACTAGTGAGGGTTTGGTCCACGGCCATTTCTGGCTCTGTTAGTGATTGCTCCTCGAGTACCTGCTTACTCCAAGCGTAATCTGTCAAACCAAGTGAGCCACGGCTCCACACCACCACTACTAAAGATGTTAACTAAAATATTTCGCGAAACCCGTTACGCCTTTTACTGTAAAGGAGACATTACAAGTTGATTGCTAAAGAGCTGTAAGAGTCTGTTCTTGGGCTGGCTCAAATCTCTCCTATATACAAGTGCTATTGCCCTGGTGCTGTATAGTCAAAAGGCGGTATTCATATCTTAGAAATACGGCTCCTGTATTCTTGGCGAACAGGTTCTGTATCCTTAGGGCACAGATCTAATCTCTTATCTTATCATCACGCGATTTGTACCATAGTTCTTCCGTTTCCGGGTGATCCCGCATGTTCCCCTGATTCCTGCATATGTCTTGTCCTGTAGCCGCCAGGTGCACGTGGGTGTCCCCCTGGCTCGGTTATGCCTAACGGGTCGTACCATTGAGGTCTTGTCTGACCAATTAGCCACCTTTCGAAAAAAGATGAGGTGGGCCGGCGGTCGTCTGGCGTCACTAATCTATTTTCCGCACATCCTCCATGGGAAGCTTAAGCGGGCAACAACCAGCCCCCTGCTGGATGGTTAGCTCAACACCTCGATGGCTGTTAGTTGGCTTTATTTGGAATTGAACACAATTGCCGCCACCAGGTGATGCCAACCATGTCCTCTAAAAATACATCAACATCAGCCAACCCTTAGACGCCGCGCACCGCCTATTTGAGGGCGGTCCAACCCAACACTTGTGTTAAGCCGGAAAGACACCCACAATTACTTTCAATCATGCCTGTACAAACACGTCGCCAAGCTCGGAACATAGCGGTTCGCTGCACCATTTCGTTTGCGCATCTCCCCAACGAGCTAGTCTGGAAAATCTGGAAGCTCACAGAGCCGGACTTTCAAGTCCATCGGGTCATACACATGGACAGCCCAGAAGGAGAAGGACTGCTTGTTGTGTCACCACCTCCCCCCATCGCACTTGCCGTCTGCCAAGCATCTCGTCAAGTTGCGCTACACCGTTTCCGCCTACTACGTACTTTGGTCTCGTCTTTGTGTCGATCACTAGAGGCCTAACAAACACTCTCTTGATTCTCCTCCACTGAGTCATTACTTTATATTGAATAAACATTCCTTTTTCTCGAGTTCTCTGGGTAAAAATGCGTGTGTCAACCGCCCTCGTTACCGCCCTCCTCTCCCTCGCCACCGGAGTTTCCGCCGCTCCGTAAGTCTTCGTCCGGTCCTTATCACGCCTCTCTATCATCCTAGAACATTATTAAGAGCAAAGACTAACTGTCGCACTGCGAAACAGTAATCTTTCCAAGAGAGTGGGGGAATTCCAAACCTTCTACTGCACCGCTGAGCCTGGCAGCGGAAAAGCCGTCCCCAGCTCCAACTTCTGCAACGCTGCTGGCGGAGCGCCACTCCCTTCAGCAGGTGTAAGTGCTGACTTCTTGTCAGCTGCTGAGGCTTGGATACTGACGTTGTAAACAGTTCTGCTGTATTAGAAGTGATAACGGCAAGGTTCTTGAGGCCTTAGCTAATGGCTGCCATGATAATAAGTTTCTAATTGAAACTAACGGAGCCCCATGCTCGCCGTAACTGCACGATAAAGATCTAGATTTCTATTCCAAGTGTAAATACAAGACAATAACTATTATTTATGTACTTATGAACTGACATATTATAACAGCTAACTTATCAAGATGAAAAAGTATTTTTTTAACTCGTGGAAATCCTTGTGAAATCACGGTGAAAAAACTCTAAGCTAGTAGAAATTATCTTACTTTGAAGAGTGATTTTGCTAACTATAAGTATGGATATTCTCTGAAATTTCCCTGGACTGTGATAAGTATAAGAAATATAAAAAAGAGACTTCAACAGAACTCCTTAGTCTCAAATTCTTTTTTACATAAAATGTACAATTAACTTATTATAATCAAATGTTAAATAATAGCATTTTGATTGATAAATAACCAAAGTTCTAGTACTGCAGAGTGTACCAGGAAAGCTCCCTAGCCAGCTTTTTTACACTGGTAGTAACCGTCTAGGCACCTATAGTCCCTAACCCTGACCCAGCATGGTCGCAATGTCCGAGAGTATGAGGGAAGACCGGAGTCGCCGTGTTGGAGGGATGTAAGTGACGCATGCGCAATCTTGCAGTGAAATTTAAAAACAAATCGACTTGAATTCGGAAATCTGAGCAATGAGCCGTGGCTTGTCCAAAGTAAGGCATGCGGAATATGTCGTCGGTGGTCGAATATCGGCAAGGTCATCCTTTCAGCCCGGCAGGCAAGGATAAGATAGTTTTGCATATGCCTCGATCATAGTATATGCTGAGTTCCTGTGCCTTTGTAGTATGTTCATTGGCTTGCTTGAGACCCTTGAGCCTAGACCAAATACAGCCGAGCCCTTTTCGTTTCCTAGCCCGCCGCAGTGGAATTTGTCATTGTCGCATTCGAGGCAGCAGAGGCAGCTTTCAAATCAGCATGGCACATTCTTCGGGAAGTTCTTCTATTTATGATGAGGAAGAGGGAAAAAGGAAACCCAGGCTGAAAGATCGCGCGAGAAAAAGAACTGCTTACGGATATGAGTCTTGGGCAAAGAGGATGGTTTCTGAACGCAGTAGCTGTATCCCCGCTGGAGCTTGCAGTCTTTCAGCTTGTCAAGGCTCGGATTCCAAGACAAGAAATTTGCCACTTGAGAACGGACAATTAGCGCGGCCCTGCTTGGAACCACAGCAGTTGATTCGACTGTTGTCTAGGTTCACTTACGACTAACACCATGCTTGGTTGCTGTGTACCTGCAGCCATTGATGCCAAAATCATCTAGGTGAACCTGACCCCGATCGGCCTTCCTGTAAATTAGTTCAAAGGGCAGAAAGCTCTGGTATTTAAGACAATCTTCGGAGGTACCCGGAGCACGCGGGTTGACCTGTCGGGCCAATCTTTGCTCCGAGGCCTTCTTCGAACGGTTTCTCCGCTGCCTCCTTGCCTTCTCCTTACCCTCTGTGGCGTCGGTGCTAGCGGCAGTGCCTACTTCTAGGAGAGGGTAGATTGACGGCATCATCTCTTCGGCGGAGGTCACTTCAGTAGCTATAGATGTACCTGTCGCAGCGCCCGTCGCTGAGACCTGCACGGTAGTCATGACGTCCTCCGAAGTAGCAGTTGCCTCTCCGTACGGCGTTGGGGTGGGTGTGGCGTAGGCGTCAACGGAACAGCTCCTGGTCAATGAAGCAAACTCTTCGGCGCGGTCTTGGTTGAAACCGATGGGCGATTTAAGTTGTAGGGACATGGGGCCCAGCCAGCAATCGTCGCAAAAGTGCGCCTCGGAGCCACCTGTTTCGTCGCGCCAGCCGGCCACCACGGTATCGCAGAAGTTTCCAGTGGAGCTGTCTTTGTAGCAGGAGACGTCGTAGAAGTATAGATACCGGTCAACGATGTACGTTGCCGGGAAGCTCAGATAGCTGTACTGGATGGTGTCGGCTTTGGCGTCGCAAGAGCCCAAGATCTTCGTGCGTAGATCAACGAGTGACTGCCGGCACGTGTCATCGCAGACATCCTTCAGCCCTTGCTGGTCGAGAAGGTCAACGCTGGATGCGCTGCGAGGTAGAGGATCAGCCATCTGTTTTTTTTTCGAGGAATTGAAATCTTGGTCGAGACATACTCCCACGCAACGTGCTTGGCCAGTCTGTCGGAACACTCAACGGTCGTGTTCAGGGCCTCAAGGCATGGCCCGCTGAGGTTCAACGTCTCGTACGACATCTTCATCATGGGGAACTGCTGAGCCAACGCAAAGTGGGCCACGAGACACCACAGAACGAGGAGAATGAGTCCAGGGTTGAACATTGTTGTAAACGAGTGCAATTGTGTTCAAATGAGTGTAAATGAGTTATAAAAAAGTTTCAGTGCCGCATCAAAAGAATGGACGTTGTTGAATCATCAACTTTCAAGATCGATGCAAAGACTGAGAGAATAGACTTCAAGCGGCAGCCTCCACGTCGAAATTTCGTGATGGCCACAATGCCAGCCCAGATCGAGGGGAGTCGCAGTGGTTTAACCACTTCACCCGGCCTGACTTGCGCCAGCCGCGGCTCCCGCTCTGCTGTGGTTAGGTGCCCACCTGTTGAATTTTTTCATGCCGCACGCGCTGTCCTGCTGTGCCTCTTTCCCGCAGACTCCCTAGTGCATCAAGGTCTGGCTAAATGGTGTCTTCCGTATGCGGAAGATATCCGAGAATACCAGTGGGCTAAGAGCTCTCGTCTGCGACCATCACGCGGGACCGGATTCATCCGCTTGAACCCTTGACTATCCAGGAATGCTATTGGAGCCTGGAGCCCCTTTCGTCGGTTCACCTACAGTAAGAATTAGACGACCCAGGCTTGAAACCCTGTTCGCCAGCGTATTTCTCGTGTCGGGTACATTACTCGTTCTGACTGAGGACGACAGAAAACCCCCACATCCTGTGGGCCTCGTTTCCGATGGACACATGCAAGGGCTCCATATCCTGTTCCACATCCGGACGACTTCAGGGGTCTTACTTTGACCTCGTTCTGTTGGTTCTGGTTCTGCGTTCCATTTTCGTCCTGTCGTTGGTTCGACGTTACATTAAAAATGGCCCGGGCCAGCCGAAGATGCCGAGTGGATCATGCTAACGCAGAACTGCAAGCAAATCCGGCGGCACAGCACATCTCTCACCGCAGACGGCCTGTTTAGTTGCAATATTGTAGTGGCCTTGAAGAGATTTTGCAATACATTAAAACAATTCCGAAAGTGAAGTCCACACTTCTGTATGAGGGCGGCACAGCAGTACAGAAGCCTTCGCTAGCGATGGATCAAGGCTCCGGTTCAAGGGGAGATTGCGGTTTCTGAAGGAGAGGGGATCATGGCTGGAGGGGCAAGTCATTCAGACAATTGTTTTCGTGAGTTGGCGGGGATGGAGTTCATCGTGGTTTAAATGAGTGTCGTCGCCGGTCCGTCTGGTCAGATGGGGCCCGTATTCATCAACATTCTGGCCATTGACAGCACCAAATCGCGGTGAGCTGAAGCGTCCAACCTCATAGCAAGATGAGGCTTCTTTTGCTGGTGACAGCACTGCTGTCATGGACCTTCCAAGCGAGGGCCAAAGCGGTCTTCGCTCACTTCATGGTACGTTGAACAAATCCTTTGTCACACGATGTGATCCAGAGCGAAATTGAGAGGCGAGTTTCTAATCTGGACGTATGTCAGGTCGGCAACACGGCCGAGTATACGGACTCAGACTGGGCGGACGACATCAACAAAGCGAAAGAGGCACATATCGATGCTTTTGCTCTCAACATGGCACAAGGCGAAGAAATGAACGACAAGTCGGTCAAGGCCGTCTTCGCCAAGGCTGAACAGCTCGGCTTTCAGTTATTCTTCAGCTTCGATTACGCCGGCAACGGTCCTTGGAAGAAACAAGTCGTCATCGAGATGCTGCAGAGGTACAGCAGCAGCCCAGCTCACTTCCGCCACGAGGGCAAGCCTTTCGTGTCGACTTTCGAGGGCCCTGCACAAGCGGACGATTGGATTGATATCAAAGCTCAGACAGGCTGCTTCTTCGTACCAGACTGGAGTTCCGACGGGGCCAAGAGAGCGATGGAACGTGCTGGAGGCGTCGCTGACGGGCTGTTCAGCTGGGACGCATGGGCCTGGGGTGGTCATGACATGGACACCTACACCGACGCCTCGTATGATACGTACCTAGGCGGCAAGCCGTATATGATGCCCGTCTCTCCTTGGTTTTATACCAACATGCCGGGCTTCGGCAAGAACTGGATCTGGCGCGGAGATCACGCCTGGTATGACCGTTGGGTGCAGGTGAACTGGCTGCAGCCCCAGTGGGTGCAGATCATCTCGTGGAACGATTACGGCGAGTCCCATCACATCGGCCCCGTTAGGGACCACGCGCTCGTGGCCTTCAAGACGGGCAAGTCCCCTTACAACTACGCCCTGGACCGTCCCCACGACGCTTGGAGGACTCTCTTGCCCTTCGCCATCGACCTCTACAAGCACAACACGGCCACCATCACGCAGGAAGGTGTCGAGTTCTGGTACCGCAGAGCGTACCGCAATGACTGCAATGACGGCGGCACCACGGGCAATACGGCATCGCAGGTCCAGCTAGAGTACAAGCCCTCCGAGTTGGTGTCGGATGAGGTCTTCTTCTCAGCTCTGCTCACGGAAGACGCCGAGTTGCACGTTGTCATTGGCGGATCTGCGTATAGGAGCACCTGGAGGAACAAGCCAGAAGGCGGCGCCGGTATCTACCACGGAGGCGTTCCGTTTGACGGAAGAGAAGGCGGCGTTGAAGTCAGGCTCGTCCGAGGCGGCAAGACCATCATGAGCGTGACAGGCCCAGACGTCGGACGGAACTGCGGCAGCGATGGCTACCACAACTTCAACCCCACCACGGGTGGCAAGATGATGGCGGCGTCACGCAGTGTGACAGTGCCGTCGCTTTCGGGCCAGATATGCGTCGAGGGATGGGGAGCCAACGACTTTAACCGGCTCTGCAAGTTTACCTGCAGCTACGGGTACTGCCCCAAGGGCGCCTGCGTCTGCACTGCCCTGGGCACGGAGTTCGAGTATCCCAACGGAACCGGGCCCCCGGGGTACGCTCTCGAGGGCCGCGGCTCCAGCTATGTCGGTCTTTGTTCATCGGCCTGCTCGCATGGGTTCTGTCCGGAGGAGGCCTGCGGCCTTACGCAACATCCGTTGATCGAGCCCATGGTATCACCTTTCCAACCCCCGGCGTGTGTATCCGGCACCGGCCCTGGCGACCTCGCCGCACTCTGCAGCTTCACCTGTAGGCACGGGTACTGCCCTGTTGCTGCCTGCACATGTTCGAGTCAGGGCGAGCTCGACTGGCTCGATCCCACAGTGGACCTCATGGCCGGCACCATCAAGGACGATGGTCATGGCTTGTGCGCATTTGCCTGTTCACGGGGCTACTGTCCCTTTGACAAGTGCGTGCAGAGAGTCATCGGGGACCAGGGCAGCGAGGATGGTAGCGGCCGTGATATCGGAATGGTCAACCTCAATCAGACGTGCTTCCGCGCCGAAGAGTGTGTCGATATTGAGGACGACATTGACAGGCTTGGGTATTCCAAGGCCTGTGGTCACAGTTACAAGCGTGTCGGCTGGGACAAAAGCATTTGCAGCGGTATCGGGGGTACCTGGGGTCAGCCCATCTGCTGCAAGGCAGCAGACGCTCCGGAGAAGTGCATGTGGAGAGGAAACGGCGGCGACTGCAACGGGCAATGCCACGAGGGTGAGGTTACCCTATATAAGTCTGGAAACGGTGGCTGGCCGGTTGCGTCCGGCGGCAACAACAACCAATGTAGCCGAGGCTATAAGTACTTTTGCTGCAGTATGGATACTTACGACGAGTTGACTGACCAGTGCTACTGGAGTGGTTGGTAAGTTTATCCCTCACCTTGATGTTGCTTGTCATATCATCTTACTGACCAAACGAACAGCGAAGAAAGCTGCAAAAGTGATGAGCACGACGTTGCAAAAGCTGTTAGCTCACCCGACCAGACTTGCAACCTCTTCAAATACATGTCTCACTACTGCTGCAAGTCATCTCAACCGCCACTGCGAAATTGTCACTGGATCGGCAAGGGCGACTGCGCGGACAACACATGCTCAGCCAACGAGGTGACGGTGCGCACCGACTCGCAGGGAGACAGCCTCTTGGACTGTCTCTGGGGCCGGAAAAAGGCACTCTGCTGCACGCCCAATGACGACGTCTTCGACACACCGACGTGCGGCAAAGGGCTTTGTGAATACCCGGACTCCGGATATAACTGCGATGAGGAACTGTACGCGGATGACTACTCTGACGAAGACGAGTGCGAGCCAGAATTCTGCGACGCGGAGTACATCCGCTCCCACCTCGACCGGCGTGCCAGCAAGCGGCCACCGTTCAAGGTAAGCTGGCAGCAGGTCATCAACGGTATCGTCGAAAAGTTCCAACTTGAGTTGCAGATGAGAACCCATCCAGGCTCCAGCAACCTCCACAAACCTACACGAAGCACCCCGGCCAGCAACAGCGCCTTCAGGCTGGTGCAGAATAATTGCCGTTCAACCGAAATCGAGGTCCTGGACAGAACCACAATGAGCTCTCAGCATGTCCGAGATACCTACGACACGGAGCACAACCCCGACGGGCAATACATCCGTGATTTTGTCAGGACCATGGCCACCGGCATCCTCCCCAACGGCTCGACCACGACTAACGGCCCCATCCACGGCCCCGATCTGGTGGACAACTGGAACGCCGATGTCCTGCCAGCAACCATGCCCCGAGCGGGATCCAGTAAGGCGATCCTGACACCTAATGGGTATTTGTTTGATCGTCTTGGGTCGCAGGGGAACCGATTCCCATTTTTGCTCTGTGAGCGTGCCATGAACCAGATGAAGGGCCGCATCTACAACTTGCGTCAACCATCACCCCAAGCAGGCAACGGCAACAATGCTGGTAGCGGTTCTGGTTCCAATGCCAACGACCCGGACAGCGACGTCGGAGAACGACCGAATCCTATGGGCGAAGAGAGATTTGATAGGCTGTTAGTGGATACATTACGGGGCAATGTAACAGCTCAAAATGACATGTTCGAGGGCCTTCGGATGGCCATTGGCACCTTCCGTTACATAAACCACCCGGACGCGCTACCGACGGTTCAACGCAATCGCCTAGAACTCCGAATTGCCATCATAGCAATAGCAGCGCTTATCAGACCTTTGAGCGATGCCGCGGCTATTCACCGGGAGTTTGACAGCAATTGGTACCGCGAAGGCGCTGACAGAACACGGGCGTGGGTATCTGAGCGTATCTTGGACATACGGTTGCAGTTCGGCCAACGTGAGCAAGATGGCAACCTGCCACCTAATGCTGCTACTGTTCGAGAGATTCTGGACGATCTTGCAGACCAGGTTCATTACATTCAGCCGCCCCCTGATATTTAGTAACTGTCGTCACCGAATGGGAAGTAAGAGCGGGGACCGCGAGGAGTGACAAATATATTATTCCATAAACTTGCGTTGAAAAGATTCCCGACCCGGCTGTGAGGTACACCTTTCTCAGGCGGGCATGGAATCATGTCCGAAGGGTGAGATGAGAGGGGGCCGCTTGTAGTCCATGTGACTCAAGGGGTATTGATGGGATTCTTCGTACGTGCCAACCAGCAACTCAACTTCTTCATACCTCCAACCCACATACCGCTCAGTGCAGCCCTCAATGTCAGGGTACGAGCCCACATCGTCCCCGGGCGTCCTTTTGTCGAAAGCGCCATCAATGATAACAGTCACCACGTTAGATAGTTCCATCCGGGCCCCACGGTAGTTGGCCGGCAATCTGGCCAGCGTGTCGAGGCATTTGCGGTCTACATAGACACAGTGCTTGAACCGCGGTAGCCCTTGAGTCCTGGGTCCGGTGGCGCCGCGGCCGTCGCGCTCTTCGCTGCGGGCCTCGCACCAGGATCGGAAGTGCTTTCGGACCTCGGCCTTGGACGCGCCGTCGAGGGTAGCTCGATCGGAAATCACGGGCCCTACATTCGTTAACGTAATGTCTTGAAAAAAAAAGGACGATGAGGGTCTCTTGCAATCCATGTACTGCTCAAGCAGCAAGTCGGCTCCCGTGCGCACAAGAGTGCGTAGCCTCGTGAGCTTGAGCACTTCGACGTAGCGTTCCCAAGCCTTGTCGTCGTCGTATGTTGTCCTGTAGATAACAAATCCCCAGCGATGGAAGCCCGATCGTTTCATGCTGTAAACTGTTCCGGCAAGAGAGCGTCCCACCCAAGTAGACGGTGTCAGATCCTCGAGAGTAAAGCTGTAAGGTGCCTCATTAGAGCTGGCTGGTTCGTTTTCGGTGCTCATCTTTGCGAAAGAGCCTGTGGATGCAAAGGGGACAGACGAATTTGACCCTTGGAAGATGAGAATCGGCCGAAAGGCAAGGTGCCGAGTCCTGGAGAGCAGTAGTTTTGGGGCAAGAGCTGGTTGCATAGGGGTGACCGCCGACATAATCCATGCCATGGAGAAAAATTGAAGTTGGACGAGTTGTAGCAAGTCGTGGATAGTTACATAACTTGCCTTGACAAAGAGACTAGGAACGTATACCGTCTATCTATATAGTGAGTGAATGATCCCCACCTAGTGATAACGTAAGCAAAAATAGTTTCGTCTGTGAATAATCATATGTCTGATATGAATGTTGCAGCCTGTTTCAACAACAGTGGGAGTATCCCTGTAACTACCGCATTGTGCTGGGTAAGGCCTGGCACAATATATTTTTCTTATCAGCTGTGGTGGGTGCACCCACGTGGCTTTAGGTTAGCCACACTGCCTACGCCTCAGACAACTCTTCAACCTAGCCTTGAGGGATGGGTTTACCTCCAACAGGGTGATTCTGTCACATCTTGTATTGCCTCTCACCGCTCTGCATCAGCAAACAGACGTCGCATGATTGGGCAAATCACTTTTTTTTTTTAGCCAGGCTAGGTCTTGCAAAGAAGCCCTTGGTTCCCTCATTTTGGAGGTTGAATCGACTCATTGTGACGTCTGAATTTCATTGCTCGAGGTCACACGTGATGTTCTCAGAGTCATTGTGTTGAGTCAGTGAGTCAGCTATCACGGTCATCACTTTGGGGTCGGGTGTGGTTGTGCGTGTTGATGACGCGCTGGGTGTCGCGTTTTTGCAATTCCCGCTGCCACGCTTCGCGTCTTTCTTGCGCGAGGGTTGGATTTGTCGGGAAAGTGGGGCATGAGGACGGCTATGAAGGTGCTGGAGACGGTCATGGGGAAGCATCAGAATAGGCTGAAGGAGGTATATGAAAACGAACAGAGGGCGTCTATAAATGCTAATATACTAGAAGCTGACCTGCTAAACATTATTCTGAGGAAAAAGAAAAGGAGGCTGTTTGAGAAGTGGGATAAAAGAATGGTGAAGTGACTAAGATACACGGACCCGCTGGCACCCGTACGCCCTCGAAGCGTCTTTTACTGTAGACCTCTTGGCCGAAGCCAAGTCGAAGGAACAAAGGGCGAAGTTAGCGCCGACCCCCGGCCGCTTTCGCAAGCGGTCCGGGATTCAGCTCTGGTTACTGGGAGCCATCGCCAGCGATACCGGAGTCGCCTGAGGATGCGCCGACGGGCGGCATCATGAGTATTTTACCGGATCCGGGTGATGCTCTATCGCTGTATTCTGAGGGGCTGACGTCGTTGTTTTCGTCGACGTCGTCGGCAACGCCGTCTAGTGTGCCCGCGGCTCCCGTGGCGACGATGGATTCGATGGCAGGCAGGGACCATTGACTCGGAATTTTCAGACGATGCAGCTCAACTGGCAGAATATGCAATCCGTATCTGCGGTGCCTGGATACCTGACGGCGGCCACGGGAACTGACGGCCAGCTTATTCAGTCGGGTAGCTCTGGCGCCGGACAAGCTCCGGCTCGTCATCACAGATCGCAGGTTGATCGGATGGATTAGACATCAAATGCAGGGCGCCAGGGATGTGACGACATACGGAAATATATCAGATTTCTGTGGCCGTGGATGTCGGTGATGAATGGTTGTCGTTGTGGTCGGTGAGGAGGTTTGGCGGATAGAATGCTTGTCATGTTTTATTTCCCCCCTTCTCCTATGCGGGCCGATCTGTTTGGCCATGGTTTGGCGAGCTCTATCTCTTCTGATCTTTCTGATCTGGCTTCTTCACCTTTAACCAGCTGTCTTGTTTGCGGCGCTGATTTTCCCGCTGTCCGTTTGGATGAGGGTTAGAAGTTTGAGATCGCTCCATGTTTCCGTCTAGGTTTTTCCATATTGCCTCGATCACTCCTCCGACCCCGAAACCGACAAACTATGCATTCACTATATACGCAGAGACGGGCCTTACCGCCTTGACGAACTCTCATCAAACCCCTGGGCAGCGTTCCGAACAGTAATGTCCAGCTGGAATCACTTTTACCACGACGACCAAGTCCTACCCAACCTTTTCACACAGTTTCAAACCAACCTGCCACCCATCGTTATCAACGGCGTTGTCTTAAGAGGGCCCTACGAACGGGGTGAAGAATTGCACAGCGGTGCCCTCCTACAAGCTGCGCAGAAAGAGATTCAGGCGCAAATCCGGCTTGCAAAAGCAGGCCTAAAACAGCGGCACAGAGAGGAAAAGGGTCGACCATGCAACATGTGTAGTTCGTTCTTACATGCAACCCTGTAAATGTAGTTGTATTCTGATGATGAGCGACGTCTAATTGCCCACGAAGGGGGTGGCCGATGGGCTCATCAGCAGAGGCATTTACTTCTCATAATTTCTACAAAGCGGCCGTGATTTGAGTTCTTCTACGGTCGTTTGATCCGCGTCCTAGTTACATCATACATAAAGTCTCATAAACTCCTTTTCTCAAATCTCCATCTCAGTTACTTAGCCATGGTGTTAGCAAGCTTCGAAGGGGTAGCTCATGAGTTGGCGCCTCACGGCTGCAATTTCTTCTATAAAGACGTCACACATGGACCTGACAGGCTTGCGCAGCCAAAATGTCGAGGGTGATCGAGTTGTCAACCCCAACCCGGCCGCCGCCAGAGGACCCAAGACTATTCTTCTGGCGACTCAGTTCCTGTTTCCCTGCTCATAGGAACTCGCCGCTGACATGCGACGACGAAGCTGATCTCGTCAAGAATGGCATCGATCTCCAACTCAAGGACAATCCTTTCCACCAGCACCAACGCTGATGTGGCGGGCCAGAAGGCCGACAAGGAGAACACAAACAGCAACTCATACCATAGTTGACTGAGCGTTGACATCCTGGCAATGGCCCAGCGCTACCAAAGACATGGCAGACATGCCAGTCCGCATCCGCCTACCAACTCCTTGACTGCCGCGAAGACGCGAAGCCGGTTTGTCGCTCCATGTGTTGCCCTGGTGGTATTGCCATCGCTCATCTCCGTGGTATTATCCGTTTAGATGGGGGCTTCAGGGGTCGAGATATTCGTGTCGGCGCGAAGCTGTCGCACTTCTGCAAATAGACTGCGGTCGAGTTCAAACTGTCGAAGCTTGGCCCCGTCTCGACCGTAAATTGTATCTTGGTTCTGGGCCCCTCATTTGTTGCTGGCGCAGTGATTGCCTCTGTTTCTTTACGACCCGTCCATGCCCATCTTTTGTGGTTTGTTTCGTCGGTTTGCGCCGCGACCGCGTGTTGCTTTGGCTTGTAGCCTGAATCGCCAATGCGTCGATTGGCACGCAGTTCTGGTCGCTCGGAGTCGTGGAGAGAAACGCGCCAACGAAGGACACGAGGCAGTTGAGTGATGGGTCGCGAGAGAATTGAAGAAAGAGCTGCCAAATATGCGTGCTAGGAAGCAGTGTTGGGTCTGCGGCTAACTCGTCTGCAGCGTCGTTGAAGTTGGTTCGTAGACGTTGTATTGTCTTCTGGCGCTGTTCTCCTAACAGTTGCCGAAACTCGGTGTGGGACGATGCCTGTTCATGTATTTCTTTAACAGCCCGAAGAAACGCTTGCGGCTCGAGGAGGGACAGCGGGATGGTGTTAAACTCGTCGTGGATCGAATTGAAGTCTTTCCCGTAGATGTTGCTTTGAGGACACGACCCCATGGTGCTCGTTGTGTGGGCGAAAAGGAAGAAAGCAGCAGAAAGGAGGAGCGGCAGGTCCGTGATGAGCGGGGTGAAGCTTAATGCTATTAACCGGAGTTTTGCCGTATAAGCGCTGATGCCTCACTTTGCGCCCGCGCGAGATGTATTGGCTACGGATGCAACTTTATGAGACAATGGCTTTATTGGAGGACGGTTGTTAGCGCTGACATGAAGGATATGTAGAGCCCATTTCGCAGCCATGGAGACATGGCGGTCAAGATCGGTTCTCTCAATCTCAACATGAGCCAGACGTCAGAAGCAACCAACCCTTTCTCCGAAGGAGAGATCAAAAGGCGCGGAGGGGCGAGGGCAGCCGCCAAAGACTGGAACACCAGCAACGGAAACATCTTCGTCACGAAAATACCAAAACCAAATGTACCAATCTACGATCTGGACACGGATCATCTATCGTACAAAATTCTCGTTCTACCTCAGACGACTGAGACGCTTCGCGCCACGGGCGGCAGGTGGATACAGGTCTACCCAAGGCCACTCGGCGTCAGCAACCCTACGCCGATACAATGCATAGCTATCACTAAAGAATCAGGAAATTGCGAGATCAAGTCTCCGATCCGGTGCGATCTTCAGTTCAACGCGACAGCCGGTTCCGTCCAAATCACAAACCGGGTCGAAGAGCCTCTCCAAGTTCGGTCGCTGATCCCCCAAGGGGGCGTTGAGGCGCCAGAGGATCACATTATCGGACAATGCGGCGTCGTTACCATCAAACCCGGGTTCTGGATGTTCACATCAGGTGTTTCGCGAACTTTGCAGGTTCAAGTCCGGCCCCGACACTACTCCCTCGCCCTGGTCCACCGCCGTCCCCCGAGCAAGTACGCCAGGGCGGGATCAAAACGGCGACGCCGCCAGACCGACGACGCTCCTGACTCAAGTTCTTTTGAGGTGGCTGGGCCTCTAAAATCCTTGATGGATATGTCGGATGGCGAGATGGCGCTCGCGAAGAGTTCCTCGGGCGCGTTTACACTGTTCTGCATGAGAACGATATGTAATACAAGGGCGGCTCGGCTTTTCGAAGCAAGGCATTCAGCTTTCCCTCGGAAAATCGTAGTTGTCAAAGCTTTGAAGTCGGCCCCGGGCGAAAGCGTCACGCCACGAGCTGTTGCCTTTAACAGAGAATATAATGCCCATCATGGGCTCAAATGCGTACGTGCCATCGCCATGCGGTGACTTATATAGCCCGTAACTGACGCGCCACAGAAACAGATCGTTGAATTGCTCGGCGGCGATGCTCATTTAGGAGCCCTGATCCTCTGCAAAGTGGACGCTCATGACCTCGGGAAGAGCGAGTGGTGCAACCGCAACAGCGACATGCGATTCCGGGGCACACCCACGGACGCCAAGCGCGTCCTACGAGACATGGCGGCAGCTCTGACATACATTCACGAAAAGGGATGCGTACATAATGACATCAAACCCGGCAATATACTCTATCACGAGACAATGGGCGCAGTCCTGGTGGATTTTGGAAATGCCACAGATGCGAGTTCGACCTCTCCTAGCGGAGGCACACCGTGGTACGTGCCTCCCGAGTTCCTTTCTCGAAGGCAGCGCGGGACTCCAGGTGACGTTTTCGCCCTAGGGGTTGTCATGATATATCTGCTTGACTATATCGCGATCCCGGAGTGCGGGCGGCAGGCGAACATGTGGCTTATTGCGCGGGTACATGATCGTGCCGCGTCGGCTGCAGCAACGGCAATGGCGAAATGGTTGAGGGTTGTCAAAGACGTCCGGGAGCAGTTGCAAAAGAATCCCGACCCTACAGCCCAGCTTGTGCTACGCATGTTAGAGCAGAGGTCTCAGCATCGTATCACAGCGTGCGAGCTAGGCACTGCAATTGAGAGCACTTAGATATTTACTATGTTGAATCGGTCAGATATAAAATACATGATACATCTACTAGATAGATCGAGCACTCTCACTATCACTATCCAGAATCATAGGTTGGCTACCTCTATGTGCGTCATCTAAAGTAATGCCTAAAGGACTGATAGGCTCCGACCTGAGATCTGTCCAATATACTTCAGTTTGGTGATGCTTATATTCCCTTCCCCCGTTGTCCGAGCTGGATCTTTTCCGCTTTCTACCAGCCGCTCTTCCTTCTTCTGATATTGTCATGCCTTGTACTGATTGATCGACTCGTGTTTCCCCCTCTGTTGTAAGTGGAATATCTTCTAGTGTATTCTGTTCCTGTGATTGAGCGGCCATTGCTGAACTGACTTTCGGCGACTCGGGCTCAATAATTCCCATAATTTCTCCTGGTGTTTCTCGTTCTATGAAATCTCCTTGGTCTTCTTGCCTTTCCCTTTCGATCAATGTGAAAGCCGGATTGACTGTGGGCGATTGAGCTGCATGGAATCGTCCTCATCAGAAAAGAGCCGTTGTTCCGCTTCCCAGTGACCAATGGCAGTTTCCTGGATTGAGACAGGTCTGTTTGTATCGGGACTGAGCCCTCGTTCCTCCACTTCCACCTGACCGATACCAGTTTGCTGGATTGAGACAGGTCTATTCGTATCAGGGCTCAATTGTCGGTCTTCCCCTTTCCTGTGGCTAGAGAGGGGTTTCTGTGCCAAAAGTGGCCCTTTTATATCAGCACCAAACCGTCGGCGAGGCCGTTTCCTGTTGATGCTGCCTGAGAGACGCTGCTCTGCAGGGGTATTTCGACGTCTTTCCTTGAAGTATTTTTGACGAACAATAAATTTCGGGCTCGGGAAAAAAACTGACCTCTTATTATTGGAGTGATGTGTTAAGCGTGACGGAAACGATCCGGCTTTTTGGGAGGCTAATTGTTTGTTTTTGTAGTGCTCTAAGAGTCTCCGCTTATGCCGCTGCTGTTCTAGCTGTCGTAATTGTAAAGGGAGCCTTGGCGTCATGTCATTCTGCTGCTTGTCCAAATCACCATCTTGAAATGGCAGGTCTGTCATGGGTATGTCTGATTGGTTGTATGGCAGGTCTGTCATGAAGGTGTCTCGTTGATCATGTGGCTGGCCATCAAGTTCTAGGCTACGAATGAGGAACGAGACGTCGCCAAAAAATGCGTTGATCATGTCTCGGAAAACAAAAGCCGGAGCCAGAGCTGCAACCGGCTCTTGGTCTTCATACAGAGTCTTTAAAAACGCATGTCTTTTCAAGTCGAGGAATGTCCGGAAATATGGCTTGCCGCCTCGCCACTCGGACAGGCTACAGCAGACCTTGGGCTTACGCTCCCTCTCAGGCTTCAGTTGCCATTCTTTATCTATAGTTTTACTGCGGAAGCCCAGCATCCATGCCTGCCAACGAATTCTCCTGATATGAGTGCTGTCCACAAGGCCACAAACTGCCTCGTCTCTTATGTCTCTCAACGGGGTCTCAGTAGAAAGACTTGGAAAAAAGTTCCTCAGAGCTGAAATAAACAGCTCTATGTATGCGAGAGACGGGGATGACCGCCCTTGACAGGATTGGAATTGCGTTTCAGTGACTTGCAGAACAGGGCGCTGGCTATCATGCCAACAAGCCGAGAAATCTTTGAAGAGTGTTACACGTTGGATCTTGATTTCAGAAAAGGACGCCACAGGACCGTTGTTTGCATGTTGTAAGCTCTTGTCCGGCTGGCTATGCTCGACTTGCAGATGAGTTTTGAGTATCTTCGCGCCAATAGCTATGTATGCCATATTTTTGTGGAACGCCTCGACGCTGGGGATGATTACTGTTGTTGACAATAAGTTTTTTCTGATAAGTTCGCGATCCAAATCTGATAAGACGTGGCGAAAAAGCGATCTTTCTACCATAAGTCCTTGAATTTCGTCCCTATCGGCACTACTGGCAATAGGCGCCCGGAATTGGAGTTTGCGAACAGTCTCGATGTCAACGAATTGCTTGAGGTCTTGACGACCCCCGACAATATTGTTCCATACGGTATAAATGTGATGCCAGTACATGATGATCAACTCATCGCAACGTGTGGCTAAATGCTTGAGCCAGTTGCTCAGTTGCAGTCCTGCCCAAAGTCCCGGGAAAGGAAGCAACAAGCTAACAGCTTCTAGAATCTCTGGATTCCCGAGAAAGGCTGCCAAGCACTTTCTTTTTGACTTTGAGTCCGGGAAAACATTTTCCCATTCCTTTGATAGCATTGGTCTATCCTGCAAAAAATGCATGATGGCGTTTCGGCACTTTTCTCCGTCGGAACAGTCTTTCTCGTTTGCATGCTCTATGGGTTCCAAATGTGTGAGGGTCGCTTTATCTGGTGTTTCTAGACCACAAAGTTACCAAATAGTAATTCAAATGAGTGTTGGAAGCTTGCCATGCGGAAAATAGTGGAGCCTAACAGTCCAAGTGGCTTCATCACCGTTGAGAAGCTTTGCAGCTTCTACGCGATGCCGCCCGTTTTGACAGGAGACAACGCACCCGCCATGAATTGATGGATATTCCTTCTCGAAAACAGTTTGCTTCAGTCGCTCTTTGGATATACTCAACTGGTCGCGTATATATTGATAGGTTCTGAAATCAATAATCCCTTTAAT
Organism: Colletotrichum coccodes; assembly: GCA_020466075.1. Taxonomy (NCBI): domain Eukaryota; kingdom Fungi; phylum Ascomycota; class Sordariomycetes; order Glomerellales; family Glomerellaceae; genus Colletotrichum; species Colletotrichum coccodes. Next base: position 18,615 of record JAIMZG010001562.1, read on the forward strand.
CTGGTTTGCTTGCTCGTTAGGCTTCATGCCTACTTCTTCAAAGTGTTTTGCCAAACGTAAAGCAATCCGCTTGTCTTCCATTCTTCCCAAATAGTCTCTATCACTAGGTGGAGGAAAGTTAAGGCACGACACAGGCAGTGTAACAATACCAACGAGATAAACGTCCCAGGACACCATTTTTGTGTTGACAAGCAGTTTTTGCTAGAAAAGTATCGTACGTTAGAATGACAAAGGTATTCATAGGTTTTATTTGTTGAAGAGCGGATGTATGAGGCACGTCAAAAACTAATTTACAAAAACGTGGTTGCGTGAGGTAGCTGATCGGGTTGCGCACTAAAACTTAAAAACTAAAATTGAGAAAAGTGCTGCGCCGTCCACCAATAAATCCAACGCCGAATCCATCAACCCAACCATTTTGTTAGTGAATCCAAGTGCATAACCAAACTAGTCGTAACGCGTAGGAATCTCTCCAAGCTCATTTTCAACAATGGCCTCCCCAGATGCATGGCTGGAATTGCGATCTCGGAACCCTGGTTTAGAAGGACCATACATCCAAGAATACCACAAACCATACCAAGCTCTAGACAGGCTTGGAATGAAAAAGCCAGATGTAATACTGGCAGTAGGAGCAGAGGCTAGCACACGTCTCTTTGCAACAGAAAAACAAGGACACCTAGCGAAGCAGGCAGTCACTCTTCGCTCGATAGCACTTAACAATCAGCAAGTTTTCTTAATGAACTGTCAATTACCCCTTCGCTGCGAGCTCTCTCGCATCCCCGATGCAATTGATCTCGGTCACCACACGCTCCATCATCTCAGGGGAGTCTTCCCCCACGCACCCCAAGTCTCCTCCAGTCTTTACATTGAGCTACTGGCACCGTTCAGTTCTGTTGTCCTTCTATTTGTCTCTGATTTCGGCTCGACTTCTAGACTTGTCGACTTTTTGTGGGCTTGGCTAAGATCTGCGATGCTTAAAACACCTCCGTTCTGTCCCGAAGTCATTTTAGTGATGGAAAAACCCAATCAAGCGTTCCTCAGCACGTTAAAATCACGGCTACTTGCCTGTGGTATGAAGGCTCTTCGTGTCAGTGACCCACATCAACCGTATACAGAGGCAGACATAGAGAAAATAAGAGAGAAGTACCTCAGTCTGAACATTCTCTCGACCTCAGATGAATTCGACTTTGCGGAATCTCTCCAGTCAGTGCTCGAGAGATCACGGCAAAAGCGCCAGAGGGCGGGATTTGACTTCTCAGCTCTACATTGGAAGGCACTTGTCAGGTCTGCATTAGTTCAACATGCAGAGCAGCCAACCATCCCAATTAACCTGCATCACTTGTCACGAAATAGAAAGCCCGTCCCAGTAGAAATGCAGACACACATCACTGATTTTGTCCAGTCTACGAAGGGGGGAAAAATTGACCAGGCAGAGATTATCGCGTCTGCTATTACTATGGACGCGTACCCACCAGGAATGCATCGTAAGTAGTACACAGCACTATTTGATATACACGTTAACGAACTATAGCCTTTCTACCCACTGATACGTTTAATGCAATATATAAGCCACTACTCCAAAACACTAAAGCCTCGAAGTTACTTATACAAATTGAAGAGACATTTGTAACAATCGCTACACAAAATCATGCCGCTAGGATGGAGTCTTCTAGAGCTCACTTAGAGGCTATTCAGAAGTTTCAAGGAGAGTGGCTCAAAATTAAGAGTAAGGGTACCTGTTTTGTGTGCATATCTCGATCGCCTCGCTATACACTTCAATGTGGGCATAAGTTGTGTAGTGTATGTGCTCTAATCATTAAAAGGGACAAAGAAGAGCTGATAGCTCAGATACAATTATGCCCACTATGTCGAAAATCTAACTCTTTCATTTTTACTATAAAACCAGCCACAGCTAATAGTCGAGTACTGAGCCTTGCTGGTTGTTCCACTCTCAATACGTTAAAGTATCTCAAAGACCTCCAAAACTTAATTGGACTTACGACATTTTCATTTAAGAATTACTTTGATGAAGTTGTTGCTTCAGACACTGGTACGGGGTCATTCATGTTCTATTCTGACCTTAAGCTTACTTATTAGCAATGTTTTTTGCTGTAGCTGTGTTTCTTGAAGAGTGGAGTTTAGCAGAGTGTAAATATCACTTAAAAACAGTTAAGAAGCCAGCGTTTACCAAGAGAAATACTCTTAGTTTTGGTAGTAAACTTCAATGGTGTTTAGACACCACTGAGCCAAAAAGCCAAACATTGATTACATTAGAAGGGCAACAGAGGATATTCTCTAAGTTTCCTCAAGCAACACCAAAAGAGTTTCAGTAAGTCTCTTAGCATATGTTTCTCTTAATTCCTAACAAATATAAGGCCCTACATAAAAACGCAACCAAAGGGCACCTATAAGCTACAAAACCATGATGTTTTTATTCATTACAGTGGGGGAGGTTATAGTCCTCGCCTACTTGAATCAGTTTCATCACAGCTTACATCTAAATTCTTTTATGTTGAAGCTACATCAATGGTCAATTTTTATACTTCACCAGAACGATGCCGGCTGTTAGTGAAATGCCGGCTAAGTCCTGGGCCGGCTATACTCGATCTTTTCCAAAGACTCTATCAAAGCCAAACATATCTATCGTACTACGAGAGTGAAGAAAAAATCATAAAGATTCCTCTAGTCACTCGAAAGATATTAGAGATGTGTAAAGTATTGCAATCTTTCAAATTAGAAATCTCGATCTCCTTGCGATCCCTAGACTCCTTGATTGATATTCAGATTGGGAACACAGAAGAACCTCCACAGAGCATTAGCAAATGTCCATACCGGCTTCGAGAATTAATTCACGACCAAGGGCTAGACTGTCAATTTGGGACCGAAGACCATAAACAAGAAACAATAACACAAATACGACAAACAAAACAATCAACTGAAGTTGAGCTGAGACTAGAGGAACTATATAAAACACTAGAGCAGATAGTATAATAGTCAGTTACATGGACTTCACCATGCCGTACAAAGTGAATCTCGGGCCGCTGTATAAACCACCGCACAGAGTCAACTACTCAAAGAACTTCTGGGCAAGTGAGAGTAGTGCTTGCTTCCGTCTAATCGATATTGGTTGTGGACAATGCAGTTCAGGAGAACCAGTAGTCTTGGCGGACGCGTGTTTTGTTATTGCCTGTGGGCTGGCTCTCGGCAGGAGCATCGAAGGCAACAAAATAGTACTGATATCGGATGGAATCTGAGCCAAAGACGGGTCCTCGCTACTTGTAGAGTATGACGGTAGTGACATGGGGGGGGTTTGAGAGAGGATGTCTATTGCCGTCATAACATCCCCTTCGTCGGACTGAGTTTGGCCTGGGACATCTGGAGAAGCCTCTGTCGTTGCGTTGCTTGAAGAACTCGACAGTAGAGGAGGACTGAAAATGTCTCCATATCCTTCGACATTGTTTGGGTTCATGACAGCAACGGGGGCGCCCGTCTTTGGAGTCGACGCGTCTGGTCCGGTCCGGTCCCTCACAAGTTCAAAGTCGTCGGGGCCCTTGATGCGGTCTGCTGGAACCGAGGTGTAGGCATTGCTCTTAAGCAGACCGGGCTGCGACTCATATGCTTCAACTTCGCCCTTGTAACGAACAATGACGGTGATTTGTGCGCCATAGATGCGGAAGAAGGTATTGGACTTCTTAAAAATACCGTTTCTGCGGTTCTCAAGACCTCTCCGGGGATCTCTGTTGCTTTTGCCACGGGCCATTGTAGCTCAGAGTAAGAGGCGAAAAAAAGAAAAAACAAGTGAGAGGAAGAAAGAGAAGGGAAAAGAAACAGATTGTTCAAGAAGCAAGCAACTATGAATTTGCTTGTTGACTGTGGTGTGTCCTGTGGCTTCAGACTGCGGTGTGTATGGTGTTTTATAAAGATGGCGAAGAAGCCCCAGCCGCCGGACCAAAACCTCCTAGCGGCTGTTGGCTTATAGCGGACTTCTGTTGGCGGCGGCTAGGCACCGGCCGTCAAATGCCCCACTTGCGCGGGGGTTCTCCGGGCGGTTACAACGTCCAACGGCACCGTAACGGCCACGGATGCTCCACTTTACCGGAGAAACGGGCGTTTACCGCTATTCACGTTCCAGCGCTCAGCGGTTAGTTTTAAAATAGTCCGGCGGCTAACGTTCTCCAGTTTCTCCGTTGGCTTACATCACAAGTACTCTTGCTACCACAGAATGAGGGGAAAACAGAAATTGAATTGTCAATTCTAGCACATAGTTGTCTATCAGGCAAAGATATTTAAAGACGCTCTCGCAGATTTTAGCTTCTGTAGTGAATTACTGTAGAAAACATGGAAGCTAGTGTATTCTATGCATTTGGATTCTATGGGTTCATTCTGAGCTTGATAATCTGCAGAGTTGCTTGTGTTATTCTACCCTTCTTTCAGGTTAAAATTGCTCAATTTATTACTTATCCACTGTTGTTTCATATTCGTAACTGGAAAAGCCCTACTCGTCTTCAAGCAATACTTTGTTGTTTTTACGTCTCTGGGAATGCTACTATATTACTTTTCCCCTTTTCCCCTTTGCCAACTCTGTCTATTCTACAAGAACGAGCCGCGGTTACAGCCTTGATTAATCTGCTTCCCTCAGTCGTTGGGAAGCAGATTATTTCTGTTCTTAGAGTATTTTTGATATCACCAAACAGCCTTCGGCTGGCTCACTATGTTATCAGCCTCACCTCACTCTTTGAAGGCTTACTTCACTCAATTATTAGCATTTCTCAGAATCCGCAGTACAAACAGTTAACTTTATCAGGATATAGTGTAAGCATGGAAACTCTTGTAGTGTGATGATTGCTAACTTTACTTCTAGATATTTAGTGTCTCAATTGTTGGCATTTTAGGTTGCTGCTTGCTTTTTCACCGGGCTTTGAATAATTACTTCTTGAGCCTTCATCTCATTTTTACGATCGCATTGTTTTCAACTCTGATTTGGCATACATTATTAATTCCAAACTTACTATACCGAGCTACTGCAATAGTTTATGCTTTTGTACTGCTTGTAACTCTAGGTATTTATGTGTCAAGACGAACAATCTTGAAACAAAGTGCTATTATCAAAGAAATTAATTATGGAGAAGACCTAGTAGAGGTCAAAATACGGACGAGTAAAACAACAAAAGTCTTTCCAGGGTGCTACTTTTACCTTCGACTGAGTAGCCCAAACCGATACTTTGACTCGGTTCTATTCAGCTATTATCCAAAGCAACCAATCTGGTACAAAGAAGGAGGCTTTTTATCCCCTTACAGTGTTGAAAACCTCACATTCCTTCTTTCAAACAAAGAAAAACGCATCAGACAGATTCGACACTTAGAAGAAAACCAGACAATTCATCTTAGCGGACCGTATGGAACAGACTTTCAATTACAGGATTACGAAGAGGTCATTCTTCTAGCTAAAGGGACGGGGATTCTCAGCGTGCTTTCTTATGCTTACACGTTATGTAGCCGGAGGAACCATGACGATAATATCCGCAGTTCCATACAGGACCTACAAGAGAAACAGAGCGAGGTTATTAACAAACTGAATAAAACAAAAAGACAGCAAAATAGGCTTGGCCCTGGATTTTCTGAAAAGACAGAAAAAATAGAAGAACTTACTCAGAAAGTGAACTCTATTGCAGAAGAAATCAAAGATCGAAAGAAAATACCACTTTTCAATGACACTCTAAGAAGAGTTGATTTATTATGGGTTTTGGAAAGAGGCAGCCAAGCTACTTGGGCCACAGAACCATTCAAAGCATTACAAAAGCTTGACCCCAAAAATGTAAGAATGATCATTGTATATTCTGATGTCTATACTGACACCAGACTTAGAGGTTGATTGTTGTCTGGTGTCTATATCCTGACCAGGGCTATCTCCCTATGTTTAAGACATCTGGTCACTGGCAGTGCTTCCATCCTGGTCCCTCAATAAACGACGCAGTCACAAGTATTAGATTACGTATCCAAGAGAGACAAAGTCGAGTAAAAGGCAGGATAGTTGTTGCATGTAAGTCACGCTGCCCTCTTTTTATACAGAAGCTTATAGTTTTCAGGCTCTGGTGAAGCGGATTTTCAACGACAGCTTCGCACTGTTATTATCGAATCAATGGAGAAGGCCAGGTATATTGATTTTGTAGAGCTAGAATGTCATCCAGATCGCTTGAAGTAGGGTAACTTTAGTATACATCCAGCGCACGTTCTAACAACACGTCACATCTTATTGCGTTAAGTTCATTGTGGGTTGATGCCATGTACTTAAAAGCTTGACTTGAATGTTAAAAACTTTGCGATTCGGTGTGCTTCGTGTGAATGCCCTATCGACCAGACTGTTTAAAAGACGTACGGAATTGAATAGAGTGCAATGTTCGTTGCATTCAAGGCGAGAGACAGTGCCTTAGGCCTTGCGACGATTCGGACGTCATCGCTCATCGATTGTCCACATATCTCGCCAATCGATGCTTGATATATATACTGGAGCCCCTGGAGAGCAAACTAGATGTTATACATCCTTCTTCGGAGATATGCCTCTACATGCCCGCTATTGTGCAATGTATCTGATTCAATTTCGCCTTTGGCAAATCGTTCGAGGGGTGTCATTTCGTCTTTCAACTGCCTTAACCCGTAGCGTGTTCTTATACACTCGCTGTTTGGCGAACAGACATTATCTCTCCTAGTCGAGCTGACGGCATGTATTTTGTGTTCTTCGCATTGTTCCCGAAAGGTAATCCATTGCTATTGATCGGATGTCCAGAATTTGTGATTGAAGAGTTACATCGCAGAAAGACTATTCAACTATCAGCATAGCACTCATTGCAGTACGAGAACGATAACTTGCCATGTTTGCCTACGTGCCCGACTTGAGATGCAAAGGGATGCGATCAAGGCCAATGACACAACGCAAACGAACACGAAGAGCTGTGCAATCAACAGAGGGTTTGAGTATTGCAGCAAACGAAGGAACATGGGAGCTGAAGCAATGACTGCTGATTGGGTTCTGGTAGGCATGATTAGTACGAGAAGAGAAAAGAAGATAGAGATTGTTTCGGAGTTCGGGAGAACGGGAGCAGTATCGGGGGGATCATTTGACCCTGAGAGATGCACCAGAGCGGCCGCCGTCGTTCTTCGGCCCTGCCCGGGCGCGCCTCCAGCGCCGGGACCGGAATAGTCGAAGGATCTCACCAGGATTGTTACGCACCAACCTTTCCCCTGAATTCAATGTTAACCCAATGCAAGTGGTCGTGGATATCACCAACAGAACTTCCCATCACCTTCGCTAAGGACGCATGGCGGCCGCCGAATCTACCAGTCAAACCCCATCGCCGTACACCATTCGGGTATCAGTTCAAAGGGGGTTACTAAGAGTGGCAGGGGACACAATGCAACTTATGGGCTTGTTGTAATGGATGTAGGGCTTAAACAGGCTAGCGGGACCCGACGGTTTGGAACGCTAACTTGAATGTATCCTACAGCCAGACGAAGTACCCAGGCAATGAGCGAATTAAAATATTCATAGTAATCAGCTCCCAAGCTGCAGCTCAGTTAGGTTATGACCGTTGGTCCGCAGTGCAAGGGTAGATATGCGCAACCAATGATATTATTCAATTGAGAGACAATTTAGGAGAACTAATAAGCAAAAAAAAAAAAAAAAAA